>JAPFFP010000094.1:4298385-4325576 GCA_026153255.1 Solanum medicagineum | reverse complement strand
GTATGTTTTTGATATTTGTTTTTAATATGTGTCTTTACTTTGAGGAAAAAGTATTCTCTTTTGGTGGGGTGTGGGAAGTTATAGATTAGGATGAAGTATGAGTAACATCAAGTCCATAACTTCCCCTATTTTGATCCCAATGTTTTCTTGCCATGATTCTTTTTCCTTGTGGATTTTTTAATTTCTATTGAACCGGCATGTTTAGGTAGTATAGATTATTTGTAGATATGTAGTAGTTTTATCCTTTGACATGTGTGTGTGTGTGTATATATATATTTGAAAATTCGGCACACTCAATTTTTTAGATTGTTAGTTATTTTCGCAATCATACATATGATTATCTGGCAATGTTTGTTCTGATAATTAAAAGGCTAGTTGATGCTTGACGCATGACCTGTGAGTCTATACTTGACTGTGTATGCAATGCCATGTATGTGAGCTTATTTTGCCTCATTCATGTATTATGTATTGAATCAGTACTTGCCTTATTACTCTAAGATTGGATTGGTGATTTGGTTGATTGGGAAAGGATCATAAGCCATTGTTCTTTTAGGGAAATCCACTTTTGCCTAAATGACCTACCAAATGTGATAGTTGATCCCTTGGTCTAATTGTTTAAGCTTTTCATGCACCTATTCTTTCTTGACAACTAACTATCCTAGCCTTGATTTATAAAATACCTTGATCTTGGCCCTATTCTATCCTTGAGCATGTGAACCTTGATTAAGGCTAAAAACTTAAGTTGAGGGTGGCTACAAATAGTGGCCCTGGTTTTCGGAATAGATATTGTGTGCTTCACTTTCAGGCTAAAAGCCTAAGTTGAGGTGACCTTTATTGTTGTAAAGTTATGAAAATGAGATGGTTAGATGGGAAAGAAAGAAGGACATAAAGAAATCATGTGTCGGGTGAGAAAGAGAAAAATAGCAAAAATGAGTTAAAAAATAAGGCGCAACTTGAAAAACAAGAATAAGGGCGGATTTAGAAAAAATGGTTGAGTTAGGGAGGTAAGAGTATTGATAAACATGGTTCAAGGATATCTTTTAGTCACCACTTTCCTAAAATGCCATATGAAGACCTATAAGCCTATGTTAAAAGCCATTAAGTCCTAAAGTGATCCAAATCCACTTTGTCACCAATTCGGAAGTTGTGTATAAAGGCAAACCTATGGTGTTAGTCATTTTGGATGAATTTCATTTGTGAAAGTGAGAATGCTTGCACAGTCCCTAAATGTTAAATGCTTTTTGAGTGAGAAAGAGGGACTTCTTTACTGTGAGGGTATTTGCACCATGTGATTGGCATATAACTAATTTAGTGATTGTGGATTGTTGATGCCCCTTTGCTTGACATAGTTGGATTGCTGGGTATATCTCTATGTTTTGGTTTGCTTAGTAGCTTTGAAATGAGTTTCTAATAATGAAAGTTGGGCACATGAATTAGAGTTAAATGATGCATATGCCATTTGAATAACTACTATGTGTTTCTCATTGTCTTCTTAGATTGAGTCGTCACTTGAGGGCAAGCAACAGTTCTAAATTGAGGGTGTTGATGTGCTATCAAAATACAACATATTTGGTGCCTAAAATAAGGGGATTTTGCGAGTTCTTAATCCGACTTTTAATAGTTTTATATGTTTTAATGTTGTTATTGCCGAAAAGATAGGTTGGCATGATTTTGGGAGAATATTGCAGATTTTGCTGAAGTGCAATACATACGAGTTGTCCTACGACTCTTAGCTCAAGATACGAGTCATAGGGTGATCTCGTAGCAAGAAACAGTGAGCAAAAATAAAAAATCTGCTAAGTGGAGGTCAGCCCTATGTGGCCTCTTTACGAGTCATAAGTCTCACTACGACTCGTACAGGTGGGTTCGTAGCTAGAAACAGAGAGCTAAAATTTTGGACCAAGAATTAAAGGCCTTGACTACGATAGGAGCATACGAGTCCCCAAGCAATGACATATACCAGTGGGTCATAACAGTTAAGTCCAAAACGTAAAGTGCTTGTTACGAGACCCCGATTACGACTCGTAGGTAACCCTACAAGTCGTACCTACACGATGTCCCTATTGCCAGCTGCCTTTTCTATTTAATTTTTAGGGTTAAATTGTAAATACTATAAATACTCTATGATAGGTTTTTCTTAAGGAAGCTGATACATTGAATATTGTGGGGAACAATTTGAATATTCTCCCTTGAATATTCTTATGGTTCTTCTAGGGTTTAGTGTAGATTCTCCTTTTTAATTTGAAGACTCACTTTTGGGGATTGCAAAAACACACATTGCACTCATTCTCCATTAATCTAAGCTTGTGGATTGCAATTTATGGTTTTCTTGTTCTTTCATTGTTTTGGGTAAGATCTCTAGTATGTCTTCTATTTGCATTGTTGTTGATTTCCCTTTATCTTGATTGTTGTTTGGTGGTGGCCAACACCAAACCCCGCCTACTATAACGATCCCGACCAAGGTAGTGATGAATAGGAAAAGGAAAGTAAATGACAGGATTTGATTGATGTGTTCTCTTCTAATCAACCAAACCTAACCAAGGGGAGATTGATTGGGATAATGGGTAATAGTTAGTTGGCACACTATGGTTGCCGACCACATGCTATGGTGAAATTTGATTTTCACCTTCACCTTCACAAGAGGGCTGGAAGAACCTAAGTTACTATCCTGCATGCGAATTCTTAATTAGAGTTGTGTTGTCTAGGGTAATTGAGTCAAGGAATCATGGGGAACACAATTCCCAAGTTGTCCCTAAATTCGATTATCTTCCTGCATCGTTAGTTTAGTTTCTATTTTTTTCCTTGAATTACAAACAAAATCCCACCATTTAGTGATTTTAGTAATTGATGCTTGAATCGATTGGTAGTGGATCTTTATAGTCAAGCCCCATATTCCCTGTGGATTCGACCCTAACCTTCAGTTTGGTTAATTGCTAAAAGCGACTGCTTTCTTATTGGAGTGTGAACATCATCAGAGGGCCTTGTCCTTGGTCTGCCGCAACCTATGGCTACACTTTGCTATGGATCTGAGGGCTAAGAACTCGAGCTTGAACAACATATGATAGATGGTAGTCTCTGAAATGTCCACATGCCATCCCCTCTATCTAGTGTGAGTCAGCCTGGGCTGAGCGAGGGGCCTCTTCCCCATGGGAAGAGTGCTGAGTACTGTAGCAGCATAGGATGCATAGAACTCCTAAGCCATAGTCAGGGAGTACTTTCCTAGTGCTGAGCCATTAGAGCCCATGTCTACTAATAGTGTCCTAAAGAACGAGGACACTGTCTAGTCCAGAGGTGATGATCCGGTGATTGTCAAAAATAGAGTGGGCTGGTTTACCCCACTCATTTCTCTGCATGCCCTCTATGAATATGTCCCGCATGCCCTAAACATACCACTAGATGGATAGAGCATTTGGTGGTGATAGAAATGCTTGAGCTAGTGTGGCAGAGGACTCTGTCTCTGACTCGTTGCCGGATCCTAACTCTGACTCATCTCCAGACACAGTCATCTAATGAAGCTGCTACTGTTGTTGCCTCCCTTATCAGATTGGTTAGTGTGAACAACAATAGCCTGGGTTTGGGCCTGCCCAAGTCTGGCTGCAGCCTGTGTCTATGGTTTATCAGCATTCAAGTCAGGTCGGATGTTGAACTCCTCAAGTGATCCACTCGTCTAGGAGGAATCTTGCTCCCCTGATGTCTCATCCCTGAGCCTCCTCTGCGTGGCTCGAATCTCATCGCATCTTGGCTTAGGGGCCATAGTACATGAAACATGGACATTTGGCAAACATGTTTAACCCCACAAGTCAAAGAACGAAAAGCAAAAATCAAATGAGACTTCATCACAAGGAGGTTTACGAAGGTACTTCTACGAGCCGTAGAGGGCTCTCGTAGAAACAGTGGTAAATTTTACTTACTGAATTTGCATCTACGAGACCAGGTATGACTTTTAAAAGAATCTATGAGTCGTAGACTAAGTCAAAGAAGTGTTCTAGTGTTCAAACTTTTTCAGGCAAGGATCAACTAGACTTGTCTATGAGTTGTAGAATTTTCTATGACTCGTAAAGGGTCTCGTCTGATAGCTTCTCAGAAACTTCAAGTTTTTGGATTTTCATACGAGGGGAAACTACGACTTGTGGATGTTTCCGCAGGCCCTAAAAGACCCTCGTAGATTGAAAAACCCAGCAACCTGAGTTTCTAAGCCTATCAACACAGACCCCATATGACATTTTTAACAAAATTTTTAGCATCGAAACAGTACACACACACCCCGATATGACTTTAATCACACACTCATTACCCCACTTGCAAATTCTTTCCCAAACCCCATGGAATATCATTTTACATGTTTTCCCAAGCCAACCAGCCCTGTTTGAATGGTTAGCATCAAATTACACAATGCCATCACACACCAAATTTTCATACACAGACAATTCAATTCAAATGATATGTGGCCACATGGCTTTCAAGAACATCATTCAAACATAATGACAAGGCCATACATACAATTTTTTTGGCTTTTACACCTATTCATACATTGACACTTATTGTTCATAATACAATTTTAAGCACAATAATGATACACATGGGTTCATTCGTCGGATTACCATACCCATCGATCAGTTTCAACTTAATCACACGAATTTATGTAATTAAAAGGGATTTTTAGGATCGAGAACTTATCGAATTGAATGACCAAGATGTAAAAATTGAAGGAGGAATCAAAGAGGTGGAACACTAGGTTTGTCGAAAAATTGGTCAAAAAAAGTTGGGTGGTCGGCCATCGGTGGTCGGAGGGACAAAGGTAGGGATTGCAGGTTAATTTATAATTTTGGGGAAGAATGGGTCAAAATAATTTCACCCCTCTACGTATATATTGACAGAGTCAGCCTAAGACTAATGGGTCCAACACTATGAAACCCCGATTATGGACCGTAAAGGGTTTTACGGCTTGTGAATCATGGTCTCATAGAATGCCCAAACCCTAGTCTTGGTGGGAGGGGGGTTTCACAGAATAGTCTACGAATTATAAAATAGGGTACGACTCATAGAGTTGGTCGTAGAAACTTCCATAGTTAGCCAATAAAATGAAAACTTACCTGGGTCCACGAGCCCCATTCACATCCTGTAGTTTTATCTACGGGCCATAAAGTTAGCTAGTGGACTAGAGTGCACAACTTATTGCTCACTGGAAGTGTTCTATGAGATAATGTAGGAGTCATGGATTTACATACGGCCCATAGAACCAGTCATAGAAGCATTTCTTGATGCCTTTTCAGCCAAGGATGGCTGACTCAGTCATGTACCTGCACCTTTGCACCTTCTTCACAGAACACACTGTTACCCTTTATGTAACCAGTCTAATGTCAAAAATTAGATCCAAAATGCAAAAACTAAACTACTACAAGTCTGAAAGCTAAAAGTAAAATACAACTACAACTGTTACATCAAATATCTTAGGTTGCCTCCCAAGTAGTTCCTAATTTATTATTGCGACATGACTTGGATAACTTGGTTACTTAGACTTTACCAAGTGCCCAAACATCCTTCTTCGGTCCGTCTGGCCTCTTCATTGCTTGATAGATATTGAAGATAGCTTCTTTGTCATTCAATCTAAACTTGGGTTTGCCAGCTTCCATATTCACTAGGGCTCGACCAGTGGCTAGGAATGGCCTTCCCAAGATGATTGGGACTTCGAAGTTGACTTCGCAAACTAAGATTACAAAGTCTGTGGGGAATTTGAATTTCTCAACTTTGAGGAGTACCACATAGAGTATCTCCACAGGCTTCATCACCATACGATCAACCATCAACAATCACATGTTCATTGGAGTAGGGGCTCCCAGTCCTAGCTTCTTGAAGACTACAAGGGGCATTAGATTTATGCTAGTACCGAGATCACACAATACCCTTGCGAACTCCACATCTCCAATAGTACAGGGTATGGCGAACGTGCCGGGATCTTCTTGTTTTTGCATCAAGGACCTTGTGGCGATTGCACTGCAATGTTGATGCTCTTGAGAGAGCTCCTGACTCACAGTGCATTTCCTTGTAACCAATTCCTTCATAAACTTTGCATATCCTGGCATTTTTTTCCAATGCCTCAACGAG
The DNA here is from genome assembly GCA_026153255.1 of Solanum medicagineum. Classification (NCBI taxonomy): domain Eukaryota; kingdom Viridiplantae; phylum Streptophyta; class Magnoliopsida; order Solanales; family Solanaceae; genus Solanum; species Solanum medicagineum. Next base: position 4,319,471 of record JAPFFP010000094.1, on the reverse strand, counting down.
AGGGATATTGATGGAGAATTGTTTCAGCATGGAGAGAAAGTGCTTGAACTTGCCTTCATCCTCTTTCTTTTTGATTCTTTGTGGGAAGGGAGGAGGAGGTTTAGAATGGGCTTCAGCTTCTGTGGCACCTCTCACCCCATCCTTGACACAATCACCTCCGGTATCAGCATCCTTGACCTCAACTGCCTCCTCTTGAACTTCATCATTATTTACCAGCATGGGAGGATCAGTGGTACTCTGGCGACCATGAGTAGTAACCGTCATGCAGTTCCCCTCATACTTTGAGTTTTGAATTGTGTTGCTAGGTAGTGTACCTCTCTGACACTAGTTAAGTTAAGTTGACACTTGACCAAACTATTACTTAAGTTGTTTAATAGGCATAGAATAAGACTCGATTTACTGATAATGTTGGAGATGTCAGATTTCATCCCCCTCAAGGGGTCATCCTATGTCTCAACATTCTTCAACATATGGTTAAACATCTCCTCAACTTTGGAACTACTAGCACCGGTGTCACGATTGTGTGGTGGCACATTAGAACCATTTTTGTAGCCATCTCGCGACCCCACTCTGCATCTCTGTCCTGGCCCCTATTCCTATCATAGTAACCTCCACGGCTGTATCTGAACGTTCCATCTCTGTTATAGTTTTGACCTTGGTTTCCTAGACCTTTTCACTAATAGTCCTGATTGGACCCTTTGGCGTTGGTCTGGAAACCCCCCATTTGATCAGCAATGAAACAAGTGTCCTCCTCATAGTAGGGATCCTTATACATGGGTGCTCGTGGAGGCAGATGAACGACTACATTAACTCATTCTTGATTCTGCTTTATCATCACCTCCATGTTGATACGATTTCGAGCAAGGTCTTGCATTATCTCCTCATTTGTTTCAACTTGCTTCAAACCAATAATGATAGTGCGCAAACTTATGGTAGATGATCTGTTTCTTTGCCCCCAAGTATGATTCATCTTGACCACTTTTTCCAGCTATTTAGAAATTCTTGCAAATGGTTGATCTAAGAACATGCCCCATAATGATATCAGCACAAGCTTTGCTATTCCCTTCCAGGGAATAGTACAAGATCTCCACCAAGGCATCATCAACAATTTTGTGGTCAGGGACACTCCTCAATCACTTTGTGATTCACTCCCATGTAGTATTGATCTAGTCACCAAGAAGCTCCTCAAAGTTGTTGATTTGATCTTTCAACTTGAGGTTCTTTGATCTAGGAAGTACCTCTCCAAAAAGGCCTTCTGTAACTCCGCCCAACCGGTGATCGAAATCAGTGGGAGTTCGAATAGCCATAGTGTTGCATTGCTTATCAAAGATAATGGGAAGATACGAAGTCCCACAACACCCATGGACATATTGTATGTTCCCATTACACTCTTACAAACAAAAATAACATTGTGTAAATGACTATGGGGATCCTCTGATGGTAGGCCGCTAATAATCCATGATTTTGCAGCATTTGAAGCAACCTACTTAAAACCACGAACGTTGTGTCATCTGGTAGTGGTGGTAGTACAATAGCTCCAGTAACATCCATATCCATATGGTTCTGCCGATATTGGTTCCACTAATAAGCTTTGGCATTAAAGTCTTGTGATTATGGATCAATGTCCTTAAGAGGAGGTGGGATGTCATTATTCACATTCTCATTCTCATTTCGATTTAGAGCTACATTCGCCGCGTTGTTTGCATTATCTTATTTCATCCTTCTTAGTCTTCAATTCTCTAGATCTATGGGTTAAACAGAGTAAAGGGAATATCTCGACTCGCGTATTAGGCATACACTACACCTATACCTTGAAATAGAACAAAAGTAACAAAAAAGTAAAATGAGGGAAATAAGGATTAATTCCCAAACTAATTGAATCAAACAACTCTAGCCGTATTTCCCAGCGACGGCGCCAAAATCTTGATGTCACCTAAGATATATCTTCTTTTTTAAGTTGAAATGGTCGTTGTCAAGATATATAACCTAAGCAAGGTTAGAGTCAATTCCACAGGGAATATGGTAGACTTAGAAGAATTCAAGATAATTTGGGTTGATTAACCTACTTATCTCCACAAAGGGGAAGGGGGATGTAATAACTATAAAAAAAGTAATTCTAAACTAAGACAAGTCTTAAATTAGTATGAAGAGTAACTAGAGTATTGTGTTACCCATGATTTCCTAACTTAGTACTACAAGATAATCGAATTCTTTTATAGTGTGTAGCATGCAGAATGACAAGTTAATTGAACAAACCTTTTGGCCTATGCGAGAGGCAAATTCACTATGTGATTTGGTCCATCCCCGTAGTGTGACATTACCAACGCTTACCTATTGTTCCAGTACTACCTCCCCTTGGCCCAGTTTGGTCAATTAGATGAGAAACATCAATAAAATCTTATTAATTAATCTATTTTTCTATTAATTACTACCTTGATCAAATTAGTAACACTAGGCGAGTTCTAATATTGGCCACCATTTAAATACTTTCAAACCGAAAAGAATTAATAAGTACATGCATGCACACTTTTCAAGAATTATGAACTATCTTGTTTTACCTTGTTAGTCATTCATGGTTCCTATAACCCTAGTTGTGGATTTAGAAACTCATGATCAGTGTAGATGCAAGACTTATGAACTTGAATAACATAATTGAGCACTTACACATGAGAATTAAGCACAAGGAATCCTAACTGTTCACCATGAATCATAAGACAGAAATTAAAAGACAAAAGGGTGTTTTAAAAGTGTTTCTCTCAAGATCTCTATTGTTCTCTATTGTTCTATCATGTTCCTTATGAAACAAAACTTTAAAAATTCTATTTATAGTCTTTAAAATACAAAACCAAAATGGAATAGGACAACTGGGTCGGTAGACTCTACGGCCCGTAGTCAGATTTTCGTGGATTACTTCTTCAAATCTAGGGCTGAGTTCAACGACACCCTTCTACGTCCTGCATAAAGTTCTATGGAGCATAGATGGCTTCCTCTGATGAGTTTTCAACAACTCTCCATTTTCTGATCCTTAGGATTGAAACGCCCCAATAACGCCCCAAAAATATGTTTCGAAAATACTCATAATCGTAATTTCCATATATCTTAATATTCGTGCGTGATATCAAAAGTTCGACTTCATATTCTTGATCAAGGGAAAAATTGAGTGGGAAATAGGTATAACCCAGATTTTAGAGGACCCTTCGCGAAAAATAATTTTTGCGAAATTTTCAGAAACAGTAAGGGTGCGCGATTGCTCCGCGATGCGAACCCATCATGGAGTAGTGTTATCACTTTCTTAATTTCCTATTTTGGTGTGGTGGCATTGGTGTCATGTCCCCATGCCCATTTGCACGAGAAATATCCCATACTTGGCCATTTTTCAACTCCATATCATTCAAAAACCCTCTCTAAAGCCTCTCAACCATTTTATTAAAAATTCCCATCCAAAAAAGTTCAAGTGTCTCAAGCTTGATTTCAAATCTCAAGCACTCCATTCAAGCTTCAAGTATCCTTCAAGTCTACGTCAAGAAAACCCAATTAAGGAATGTGCGTTTCATCCATAGGTCCTTTCACCCATGGAGCCTAATCTTTCCTTTTATGAAAATTGAAGGTTTTCAATTTGTATCTTGTATGGGTATCTCTTATTATGGATTATGATTATAAATTATGTTGGTATTTTATGCAAGACTATCTATTTCAAGCTTATACCATGATTTGATTATATTTATTGAAAATGGTCTATTGTGAGATTTGATGATGGATTTCAAGATACCCTACATGAGGATTTTACAATATATTTTTGGGTTGATTCCGAATCATTTTATTCACTCTATGTTGCTCTTGAATTTCATGATTTTGAACTAACATCATGAACCCACCATGTGTTTGATAAAATGCTTTTTCAGGGATTCTTAAAGTTATTGATGATCTATTGTATGATTTATGAGTCAATCTAAGTGACTTCATGATGATTTTGGGCTTTCAAAAATATATTGAATTCTTGAACATGTCTATGATGTTGTACTTTTCAAATTAATCCCATTTTCAAAGATTTTACCTCTTGTGGGCCTTTGATGTTAATGCAAGGGTAATGTTTGATGATGATCTATTCTTATGTTTTTAAAGTTAGGCTCACCATTAGAGGTCAAATATATTTTAGAGCTACTCATGTCATGTTTTCATGTTTCTTACAAATTGCTAAAGTATGATTATTTTCATTATTCCATGGGATTACGCTTAGCACCGATGGATTGGATGTGGCATGGACCATCTTCGTGGGTTCATATTCCTTTTCTTAAACTATGTGCCAACATAGGATTGTGTTTTACCTTGCTTTACTAATTGATGTATTTAGTGCACTTTTCAATGAAATCCTTTCCAAAATAGGATGGGTTCCCATAAGGAAGGTTACTTCTTCGAAATGGGACGGGCTCCTATAAGGTGAAGTATGGTTTACCTTGGCAAGTAGACCACCTCTTTACCGACGAAGGATAATCATCGGGATTTCGAGTTGTAGCTCGCTTGGTCTTACTTTTTCCATTTAGGGTCTCTTCCCACAGATGTACTATGTTCTATGCAAGTTGAATGATTTACAAACATGTTTTACTTCAAGCATTAACCATGGCCATATTGAGATCTCACTTATCTATTTCCTATTACTATGCATTTTGACTATATAGGCTTATTGTAGTTGCATTGGATCCTATATACTTAGTACATTCAAATGTACTAACACATACTTTATGCCTACATAATATCACCATATAGGGGCCGGAGCTCCTCTTGATCATTCTCCACGTGGCTAGTGAGATCATTCGAAGATAAGCATAGTGAGTCTTCAAGTTCAGGGACACTATCTACTTTCTCTTGCTATTTCTAAGACTTCTTTATGTTGAACATTTGACATTATGAGGTGAGCCCGAAAATTGTCTTGGCCCCCGCTCCATTCTACGTTTAGAAGTGTATGTTGGATATTTTGATGTTTATGTTGGATATTTTGATGTTATTGTGCTATGAGCTTGACTCTTATGCATGGTTTATATTTTAAGACTTCCCTTAGTCCTGCTTCCCTTTTTATATATATCTCTTGTTATTGTTTACTTTGCTTTCGCGACCAAGGATGGGTAGTTGATATGCTAAGAGGCTTGTTTGGGTCCCTTTGAGTTCCCATTTGTCGTGTCATATCTAGGACCTAGACTTGGGTAGTGACAAACTTGGTATTAGTGTACTAGGTTGTTAATGGTCCTCGAAATCCAACATACCGCATCGATTAGAATCTTGTTCATGATTGTGAAGCACGCCACAACTATGAGTGAGAGGTAATGAGGCATTTTAGGAAAAGTTTCCCTTCTTCATGATCTACATCATGCAATAGAGATGAGTCCTCTAGTGCTTATGCCTGATTCTTACACATTACGTTTCAAAACATGTCTCAAGCTATTTAGACCAGTGACATTTCGAATACGAAGGTTCACAATGCTCTATGGATATTGGCCAAAGCTATGACTGCCCAACTCAACCAATCGATGGGTACCCTTGAGAGGTCAAATAATAAGAGGGGGAGAAAAAGGCCAAGAGAGCCCGAGTTGAAGGTGATTCATCTTCTACTAGACTACCGGTGCCCTAGTACCCAAAGAAAAGGAGCCTTTTTTCTACTTGTCAAGGGTGTGGTTGGAAATATCGAGGAAGGTGCTTAGTAGGGATTGTGGATTGCTTCAAGTGTGTTGGTGTTACAAAAAAGTGAGGGCTTGTCCAGTGGCCTCAAAGGAAGGGAGAAGAAGGGCGCAATTTGAAGGGAGACTTCCATATGCTAAGCCCAATGGCAATGGTTGGATGACCTATCCTAGGTGCCCAAAATGTGGGAGAAATCATGATGGCACATATCTTTTGAGGAACATGGGTGCATGCTTTGGGTGTGGCAAGATGTGGCACAAGATTGGTGAATGTCCATATGTCCAAATGAAGGGTAAGGGTATTGGTGTTCAAGCTTCTCCTCCATGCCACAAGTACGGGAAACACCACTCGAGAGATTGTTTGGCTGGTTCAAGTGTATGTTTTGAGCGTGGTGCAAAAGATCACGAGTCCAGACATTTTCCCATGGGTTAGGACTATGAGGATAGCCGTCGACGTGTGAAACCATACCCCTCTAGGGGTCACTAGACTTAGAATGGTGCTTCATAGGTAAAGGTTTGTGATTTGATGTGTACGCATTGATAGGCCCGGGTGCCAGTCTTTCTTTTATTACTCTTATTGTTGCCAAAAAGCTTCATGTTTGTCCCGAATTGTTATGTGAACCTAATAAAGTGTCTACTCTCATTGGTGAGTCTATTGTTGCTAAAAGAGTCTATAGAAATTGTCTCGTGTTCATTTTGCACAAAATCTTGTGATTTTGTTGAGTTAGATATGGTGGATTTTGATGTCATTCTTGGGATGGATTGGTTGCATTCATATTATGCTTCTATTGATTGTAGAACCCGTGGGATTAATTTCCAATTCCCCAATGAGCACGTCCTAGAGTGTGAAAGTCGTGATGTGGTGGTTAAGGATAGATTCATTCTAGTGGTTATCTCTATCATGTTATGAGGGTTAGGAATTTTGAGTCCAAAGTCCTTCCTATTGAGTTAGTTTCAGTGGTTAATGAGTTTCTTGATGTATTTCCTAATGAGCTTCCCAGTGTTTCTCGTGAAAGGTAAATAGACCTTGATATAGACCTCCTCCCCAATGCTCAACCCATTTCTCTTCTCCCTTACCATATGGCCCCAGTGGAGTTGAAGGAGTTGAAGGAGCAATTGAGAGATTTGTTTGGAGAAGGGTTTTATGAGGCCTAGTAAGTCAGCTTGGGGTGCACCGGTGTTATTTGTGAAGAAAAAGGATGGTTCTCTTAGAATATGGATTGATTACCAACAACTTAATAGAGTCACCATAAAGAATACGTATCCTCCACCAAGGATTGATGACCTTTTTGATTAACTTCAAGGGGTTAGTTACTTTTCTAAAATTGACCTTTGACTCCATCAGACATTAGAAGTTTCTTGGTTTTGGCGGGTTATTACCATAGGTTTGTAATAAATGGTTCCTGCTCTATTGCTTCTTCGATGAATAAAATTGACACAAAAGAAGGCAAAATTCATGTGGATCGATGAGTGTGAGGAGAGTTTCAAGTGTTTGAAGCTTAATGCCAGATCTCAAGAACTCCATTCAAGCTTCAAGTCTCCTTCAAGTCTACATCAAGAAAACCCAAGTTTAAGATATGTGGGTTCCATCCATTGGGTCCTCTCACCCATGGAGCCCAATCTTTTCTTTTGTGAAAATTGCATGTTTTCAAGTTGTATCTTGTATGGGTATCTCTTATTATGGATTATTATTATAAATTATGTTCGGATTTTATGAAATGTTGATATATTATGCATGATTATCTATTTAAAACTTATACCATGATTTGATTATATCTATTGAAACTATGCATCTTTTGAGCTATGTAACTATGATCTATTGTGAGATTTGATGATGGATTTCAAGATACCCTACATGAGGGTTTTACAATATGTTGGTGGGTTGATTTCGAGTCATTTTATTCACTACATTTCACTCTTGAATTGCATGATTTTGAACTAGCATCATGAACACACCATGTGTTTGATAAAATACCTTTTCAAGGATTCTTAAAGTTATTGATGATCTATTGCATGATTTATGAGTTAAGTGACTTCATGATGATTTTGGGCTTTCAAAATGTATTGAATTCATGAACATGTCTATGATATTGTAAACGTCAAATTAAGCCCTTTTTTCAAAGATTTTACCTCTTGTGAGCCTTTTGATGTTAATGCAAGCGTAATGTTTGATGATGATCTATTCTTATGCTTTAAAGTTAGGCTCACCATTAGAGGTCAAAGATTTTTTAGAGCTAGTCATGTCATGTTTCCATATTTCTTACAAATTGCCAAAGTATGATTATTTTGATTATTCCGTGGAATTAGGGTTAGCACCGATGGATTGGATGTGACATAGACCATCTTCATGTGTTCATATTCCTTTTTCTCACACTATGTGCCAACATAGGATTGTGTTTTACCCTTACTTTACTAGTGAATCCATTTTGTGCACTTGTTAATAAATCCTTTCGAAAATGGGATGGGTTCCCATAACGAGAGTTACTTCTCCAAAATAGGATAGGCTCCTGTAAGGTGAAGTATGGTTTAACTTGGCAAGTAGACCACCTCTTTACCGATAAGGGGCAATCATTGGGATTCCAAGTTGTAGCTCACTTGGTCTTACTTTTGTCCGTTACTCTTCCCACACATGTATTATGTTCTATGCAAGTTGAATGGTTTACAAACATGTTTTACTTCAAGCATTAACCATGCATGTCATATTGAGATCTCACTTATTTATTGCCTATTACTATGAATTTTAACTATATCGACTTATGTTTGTTGCTTTGCACCATACATACTTAGTACATTCAAATGTACCAATGTATACTTTATGCCTACATGATATCATCAGGTAGGGACAAGAGCTCCTCTTGATAATTCTCCATGTGGCTAGTGAGATTATTCGAAGATAAGCATGGTAAGTCCTCAAGTTCGAGGACACTATCTAATTTCTCTTGCTATTTTTAAGATTTCTTTATGTTGAACATTTGACATTATGAGGGTGAGCCCGGAAAGTATCTTGGCCCTCGCTCCATTCCAAGTTTAAAGGTGTGTGTTGGATTTTATGATGGTGTTGCGCTATGTGCTTGACTGTTATGCTTGGTTTGTATTCAAAGACTTCCGTTAGTCCCGCTTCCTTTATTATATATGTCTCTTGTTATTGTTTACTTTTCTTCCACGACCAAGGATAGGTGATTGATTTGCTAAGAGGCTTGTTTGGGTCCGTTCAGATTCCCATTCGCCATGTCACGTCTAGGCCCTAGGCTAGGGTCGTGACAAAGGTACGACACCAATTCTACGGCTCGTAAAATCTTCTATGGATCATCTGCATGTTCATAGACTTAACTTCCAAAAATTCACCCTTAATTGAAATTTCTACACGAAACCATATCTACGGCTCGTAAAAGGTCTCATGAACCCTCTGCTTCAGCAAATTCTGGATACTTAGCCTAAACATTAACCTTGTAATTCTACAAAGCAAACACAAAAACACATCAAACCTACTAACATCATCTTGAGAACATACAAAATTCCAAGTTTTAAGTATCAAAAGTGCTTTATTTTGACAACATATCAGAGGTCTATTTTGGGGAAATAAGTGGCACATTGGAGTTGGACAAATAGGTGATTAATTCTAGGAAGAGGATACTTATTCTCTATTATGACATTGTCAAACTGGCGGTAATCTATGTACATTATAAGAGAACCATCCTTGTTATGCATGAAAAGAACTAAAGTACACCAAGGTGAGATGCTCGATATGATGAAACCCTAATCCAGGAGTTCTTTCAGCTGCGTTTTCATCCCTTTTAATTTTGAAGTGGCCATATGGTGCGGAGGAATGAATATTGGCTGAGTATGTGGAAATTTCTACCCCAAAGTCTATCTCCTTAGCATGAAGGACTCCAAGTAGAGCATCTGGAAAGACTTTTAGAAATTCATTCACGACTAGAACAGACTGGAGTGATGGTGTCTTGGCACTGGAATCTTTGACGCTGACTAGATGGTATATACACTCGTTGGAAATTAGCTTTCTGGCTTTGAGATTAGACAAATTGACCTTTAGGAAAAATTAAGCTACCCCTCGACTCTAAGATTGACTCATTAGGTAACTCAAACTTGACCACCCTAGTTTTACAGTCTATGGACTCATAACAAGCATAAATCTAGTCCATGCCTAGAATGAAATTAAAATCTACCATGTCTAACTCAACCAGATCAGTTAAGGTATTTTATGGTAAACTGACACTAGAAAACCCCTATAAACTCTTTAGGCTAGAATAGATTCTCCAAGAGGAGTGGAAACACTAAAAGACCCAAGAAAATATTCTAGACTGATCTCCAACTTAGTTGCTACACAGGGATTCACAAATAACCATGTGAAACCTGGGTCTAACAATGCATAGACATCATAATTAAATACTTTGAGAATATCGATAGCCATATCTGGTGAGTTTTCCTGCTCTTTTTTGGTGGCCATGGCATATAGACAGTTTATTACCCCACTAGTCTATGATGTAGCATCCTTATGAACTAGCTTACCCTGTGGTACTGAAGATATTGGCTGAGATTTTTATCCCTAATGCTCTGCCTCCTTATTTGGAGAATCCTTCAAAAACTGCCCCACCTAACAATATCTGAAACTACCATTTATGTCCATAAGGCACTCTCCTGGATGAGACCAGCCGCACTTACCACAAACTGGATAAAGAATCAATCCTTGAGCTACACTCCCCTGTGACTAGCTGCCCTGAACTCTACAGCTTTGTGATCTCTACTCATTCTTGACCCTTGTTGCAGGTGCACTAGCAGATGAAGGTGTTCGTCCAAATTCCTTGAGTTGAAAGGATGAATCACCAACACTTCCAGCCCCCTTCTTACCTGTCTCTTAGCCTGATGTCTTGGTCCTATTGTTTCTAAACTCCTCCATATCCTACATCTTCTTCTCCTCCACCTGCTGCACATAATTTATTAAGCGATCTATGTCCATATACCAAATTAGCATAGTATTCTTCCTTATTTTGTAGTAATTCAAGAGATCCTTGATACAAACAGATCCACCCTTATACGCATGTCTGCCACCATGGTTGGAGTAAAATGAGACAGTTAGAATTTGAGGCTGTACTCCCGCACACTCATACATTCCTACTTGAAATATAGAAATTCCCCACACCTTAGCCTACCTCAACTCTCTAGGGAACTACTGTCCTAAAAAGGACTCCTCGCATACTACCCAACTCAAAACTGGTGCCCCTTCTGCTCTACCTCCCTTTCATTGATCAAACCAGACTCTAGCTACTCCCTCGAGCTGGTAAGCAACCAACTCAACTCGATCTGCATCACCTGTGTGCATAACTAGAAATACTTTCTGGAGCTCCTCGATGAATTTCTCAAGATCCTCCTTCACATCAGACCCCGTGAATTCAGGTGGGTTTATCCTTAGAAATTCACGAACCCTGGTGGTATTTGCACTATCATGTCTGCAACCTCCCTGTCGACCTCCTTATGTGGTAGCTACCTATGCCAAAGTCTGTATTGTCACAACCCAAGTCTAAGGCTTAGACGTGACACAACGAATGAAAAGCCCGTAGACAACCTAAACAAGCCTCTTCATCATAACATGCACACATTCTTGGTTGTAGAAGTAAAATAAATATTTACAAGAAATGAATATAAAAAGGGAGATCGGGACTAAAAGAAAATCCTACAAAAGCGTAGAAAAACAAAAGAAGAGTCAATCCGAAAGCATCAATACATAATATCCAACAACACCTCTATAGCTACAATGGAGCTCGGGCCAAGACACTCCCCGGGCTCACCCTCATAGTAAGAAGTATTCAACAGAGATAAAGAGTTTCAACATAGCATGAAATATGTAGATATTGTGCTCGAAGTTGAGGACTCACCAATGCTAGCTTCAAACGACCGAACTAGCCACGTAGAGGAGGAGGATGATCAAATGGAGCAATGGTTCCTAAATAATGATATCATGTAGGCATAAAGTATGCGTTAGTACGTTTGAATGTACTAAGTATGTGGGATGCAATGCAACAAAGATATATGCCTATATCATAAAAATGCATAAGATATAGACAATATACAAAATCTCAATTTGTCATGTATGACCAATGCTTGAAGTAACATACTTGTAAAACATTTAGCTTGCAAAAGACATGCACCATACATACATATGAGAGGAAAACTTAGCCGATATAGACTAAGTAGCTACAACTTGGAATCCAAGGCAAGACACCCCCTCAGTCAAGTGGACGGGCATGAGACCCCCTGACTAGGGGTGGGTTACTTGCCAAGGAAAACCAAACATGATAACATGACTAGATGGATCCACTAGTATAGCAAGGGTATAATAAACCATCCTATGTTGGAACATAGTTTAGAGACAAAAGACTTTATATGAGGATCCGTTGGGTCTAGCCCCATCTTAAGACTCAATTGGTGCTAAATTGACTTCCACAGAATACTTGAAATGATCATAACTTGTATAACTTGTAAGAAACATGGAAACATGTCATGAGTATCTCTTTAAACATGCTTAACCTCTAGTAGTAAGCCTAACTTGAACATGAGAGTAGATCATAATCATACATGAACCCTTGCTTTAACATGAATCGCTCACAAGAGGTAAAAATCTTGAAATAGGGATAAACTTGATACTTATTAAATAATAGATACTTTTTTTCATGAATTCAATGCATACTTGAAAGCCTTTAATCATCATGAAGTCACTTGACTTGTAAATCATGTAATAGATCATCTATAGCTTGAGAATTCTTGACTTGACATTTTATCAAACACATGGTGGTTTCATGATACTTGTTCGAAATCATGCATTTCAAGAGTGAATAAGATGAGTAAACTTAATACAAATCAACCCACCATCATATAGTAAAACCCTGATCTAAGGTAGCTTGAAATCCATTAGAAAGGCTCATGATAATTCATAGTTTGGTAGATCAAAACATACATAGTCTTAACAGACCAGATCAATTCATGATATAAGCTTGAAATAGATAGTCATGCATAATTAATCAGTACTTCATAAAACTCCAACATAATTTATGCTCTGAATTCATTATAAAATATATAAAAAGGTAATACAACTTGAAAACATGCAATTATCACGTAAAGGAAAGTTTGGACTCCATGGGTGAAAGGATCCAATGGATGAAACCTACATACCTTAAACCTTGAATTCTTTGAGGTAAACTTGAAGTGGCCTTATAGCTTGAAATGAATCCTTGAGTTCCAAAGGTGAGCTTGAGATCCTTATATTTTAGATGAGGGAATTGATATAGTCTTAGAGGTGTTTGAGAGAGGGCTTGGTGAGTAATAGAGTTGAAAAATGGCTAAGTATAAGAGATTTCACGTTTAAATGGTCATGGGGATATGACCCCAATGCCTTTGGCTGAATGTTGCCTCGCACCAAGGACACAGAGCAGTGTAACTGAAATAGAAAAACCAAGGAGAAACCTTACACTGCTCTGTGTCCTTGGTGCGAGGCAACATTCGCACTGCTCCATGCCCCAGGCACGTCGTGGCTTAGCGCGGATAGATACTGCTTTACAAAAATTAGTGAAAATTATTTTTCGCTACGGGTCTTCTAAAATTTGATTTATATCCTTTCCCCACTCAATGTTACCCCTAATCAAGAATATGAAGTCAGATTTTTGATATCATGCACTGATTTTGAGATATATGGAAATTACGATTATGAGCTTTTCGAAGCACAATTTTAGGTCATTTTAATATCTCCCCCTTGGGAACATTTGTCCTCGAATGTCAAGAAAAGATGCATAAGATAAGAAATCATAAAGATTTCATCTCGACATGAATGCAACAAATAGATTTAAACATCATTTTGACAAATCTCAACATGAATGTCAAAAATCACCATAAACTTGTTAACATGAACATGAATGCATGCAAAATGACATGAGGGTTGAAACTTAAGACTTGAAATCATATATGGGACTTAAATTACTACGTTCGGCTTGAGTAGAGTGGAAGAGATATGGGTATCGCTTTCTCATCTCCGCCTCGACTTCCTATGTGGCACTTTCAACTTGTTGGTTCCTCCAATGGACCTTGAGGGAAGCTACATCTTTGTTTCTCAACCTCTTCACTAGTCTATCCAAAATATCTATTGGGACCTCCTCATAAGTCAATTATCTTATTTAATACCCACATCTAAAGGTAATATAGCACTTGGGTCACCCACACACATCCTAGCACTTTTGTCTAGTTTAGGCTGTTTTTAATCTCCCCCTTATCAACCTCACATTCTCCAAGGCTCCATGACAAAATTCGAACCTAAAAAAGCCATCTCCCCACTTCAAACCATCCAACCGGGGATCTACAATGCCTACAATATAAAGCTTCAAAAGGAGCCATACCAATGCTTGAGTGGTAGCTATTGTTATAAGAAAAATCAATGAGTGGAAGATGTTCATCCCAACTACCCTTAAACTCCAAAATACAAGATTTAAGCATATCCTCAGGAGTTTGGGTAGTTCTCTTGGCTTGCCCATCGATTTGAGGATGAAAAGTCATGCTAAGCTTAACCTAGGTACCAAGACCTCTTTGGAAGGACCTCCAAAAGTGAGAAGTGAATTGAGCAACACGATCCGAAATGATAGAAAAGGGCACCCTATGCAATCTAACCAACTTATAGATGTACAACTTGGCATAATCTTTGGCTCCATAAGTGATTTTGATAGGTAGAAAGTGAGACGACTTCGTCATTCTATCCACAATAACCCAAATAGAGTCAAAGTGTTTCCTAGTCTTAGGCAACCCAACAAAAAAATCCATGTTGATCTCTTCCCACTTCCTAGTGGGAATTTCTATGTCTTAGGCTAGGGCACCCAACCTTTGATGTTCGGCTTTCACTTGTTGGAAATTGTGACATCCAGATATGAACTTTTCAATATCTCTCTTCATACCACCCCAATGAATACATTTCCCTCAAGTCTTTATACATCTTTGAAGAACCGGGGTGAATAGATTAGGATGAATTATGGGCCTCATTCAAGATCAACTCCCTCAAGTCATCAACATTAGGCACACACAACCTACCTTGGTATCTAAGGGCACTACCTCCCCCTTGGGAGAAAACCTCCACCTTACCATCTTTCAACGAGGCCTTCAATTCTAATAAAGCCGGGTCAAGATGTTGTTTTGACTTTACCTCCTCAATCAAAGCAGATTTAGAACTATCAACAATCACTACATCACCATTTTCAACATCCTCCAACCTAACCCAATCTACCCAACTGGTAAACTTCTCTAGCCACCTCTTTGCCACCATCATTAGTATGAGCTATACTACCCATGGACACTCTACTTAGAGCATTGACCAAAACATTAGCTTTGTCGGGGTGATAATGTACACTCATATCATAATCTTTAAGGAACTCTAACCACCTTCTTGGTTTGAAGTAAGATTTGTTCGGGTGAACACATATTGGAGAGTCTTCCAGTCGGTAAACACATCAACATGAACCCCATACAAGTAATGACACCAAATCGTCAAAGCAAACACCATGGCCGCCAATTCAAGATCATGGGTGGGATAATTCTTCTCATTCACCTTAAGTTTCCTAGATCCATATGCTATTAATGACCTTGCCATTCTGCATCAAAACACACCCCAAACCAATTCTTGCGGCATCATAATACACCACAAACACTTCTAACCCTTCCAGTAGAGCCAAGATAGGAGTGAAGACAAGCTTATCTTTTACAGTTTGGAAACTCTTTTCACATTCATCGGTCGGCACAAATTTTTCCTTCTTTTGGATCAAATTTTTCAGAGGAGAAGTAATAGAAAAACACCATTCATAAACCTCCGGTAGTAATATACCAAGCCCAAGAAGCTCCTAATATCTGACGGAGTCAAGGGTCTACGCCAATTTCTAATCACCTCCGTCTTCTTAGGATCTACCTTAATTCCATCACCTGACACGACATGTCCTAGAAAAGCAAACTCTTTCAACAAAAATTCACATTTTTCATGTTTAGTATACAACCTCTCCTCCCTCAATATTTGCAACACCACCCTCAAGTGTTTTATATGCTCTTTCTCACTCCAAGAATAAATCAATACATCATCAATAAAGACCACCACAAACATGTCAAGGTAGGATTTAAAGACCCTATTCATGAGCTCCATAAATATAGCCAGTGCATTAGTCAACCCAAAGGACATAGCCACAAACGCAAAGTGCCCATAGCTAGTCCGAAAGCCCATTTTGGAAATATCACACTCCCTAGCCTTCACTTGATGGTATCTGGACCGAAGAGCAATCTTAGAAAAGTGACTAGACCCTTGTAGTTTTATCAAAAAGGTCATCAATACTGGTACTTGTTCTTTAGAGTCACCCTATTAAGTTGTCGGTAATCAATGCACATTCTAAGAGAACCATCCTTTGTCTTCACAAATAATAACCGTGCACCCCAAGGTGACTTATAGGCCTTATGAAACCCTTCTCCAACAAATCCCTCAATGGATCTTTTAACTCCTTCAATTCCGCTAGGGCCATACGGTAAAGGGGAATGAAAATGGTTTGAGTATCGGGAAGGAGGTCTATACCAAAGTCTATTTCTCTTTCGAGAGGAACACCGGGAAGCTCATCGGCAAAGACATCAGGAAACTCATTACCCACTGGAAATGATTCAATAGGAAGGCCTTTGGACTCAACATCCGTAACCCTCACAAGATGATAAAGGCAAGCCTAAGAAATCAACTATTGGGCTTTAAGACAAGGAATGAATCTACCCGTGACCACCACATCATGACTTTCGTACTTAAGGACGGGCTCATTAGGGAATTGGAATTTAGCCTGACGAGTTCTACAATCAATAGAAGTGTAATATGCATACAACCAATCCATCCCAAGGATGACATCAAAATCCACCATATCTAGTTCAACAAAATCACAAGGCAAGACTTTATGCAATATGAACACGAGATGATTTCTACAGACTCTTTTAGCAATAATGGGCTCACCAACGGGGGTAGACACTTCATAGGGTTCACATAGTAATTCGGGGGACACATAAAGCTTTTTAGCATCAAAAGGAATAATGAAAGAAAGAGTGGCACCCGGGTCTATCAATGCATACACATCAAAATCAAAAACCTCTAACATACTGGTAATAACGTCAGGTACCTCATCTACTGCTTGCCTTCCTTAAAGAGCATAGAATCTATTTTTCCTTGGGGCACCCCCTTGATGACCTGCCCTTCCTCTTTGGCCCGCATTAGCACCTTGGCCTTGAGGACGATCGTCTCTACCTTTGTAACCCATGAGGACAATCAACAAATTTTTGACCCACTTTACCACTACCAAAGCAAGCATTACAATTCCTCAAACATGGGCCACTATTATTCTTTTCACACTTTGGGCATCTAGGATTTATCATTCCTCCTTTACTACCTTGGAATCTTGGGTTAGACACCCTTTTGTTGGTAAATCTCTTGTTAGAAGCATTGGATGATCCTTTCCTTGGAACTTGTGGCCTTGAGAAGACTGGCCACCCTTGGAACCCACCTTCAAAATGAACCCTCTTGGACTCACCACTTCTTCTTTTTGTAAGCTTTTCCCCTTCTAGTTGATCGATATAAGTCATGAGATAGGACAAATCCATATCACCTACTAACATGGTGATATGACACTCCTCATTTACCAAGTCGGACACTCCCGACATAAATTTGTTCATCCTTGAACTAGGTTCAGCAACCAATTGTGGAGCATACATGGAGAGCTTGTTAAACTTGAGTGAAAACTCCCTCACACTCATGGAACCTTGCTTATGATTCATAAACACCATCATGTTAGCCTCTCATAGCTCGATAGGAAAGAACTGATTGAGGAATGCGGTTTTGAAATCCTCCCAAGGAATAGCATTATCATTTCCCTTCTCCAATTTCCATTGAGTGAAAAATTTGAGCCACCACTTTGAGTTGGGAGGCCACAAACTCCAATTTTTCCTCTGAATTGACTCCCATGATAGATAGCACCTTATACACCTCATTGATGAACCCTTGGGGATCCTCATCAACCTTGGATTCGTGGAAGTCCGAAAGGTTCATTTTGTGAAATCCCACACCCTAGAGGTCAAAGTGGGAGCATGAGGGGCTTGGGCCCCTTAGTTCAATTGGTTGTTCATCGCATGGTCCAATATTGTAATAGCATCTCAAAACTCATCTTAGGCCACTCCCCTATCTTGAGGAGCAGGAGGGGCCGGTTGCTCCTTGGGTGTGTGGGCTCTCCTTAGTCTTCCTCTTGGAATTAACATGATATAGAATAACGAAGAGCATTTGTTAGAGGAAACCCCTTATCAATAATCCTAAAGCACGATATAGATCATGAAGAAAGGAAATATTTCCTAAGATATCTCATAGCCTCTTACTCATAGTTATGGCGCACTTCACAACCATGAATAAGACTCTAGTCGACGTGGTGTGTCAGAGTATCGAGGACCATTAACAACCTATTGCTCTGATACCAAGTTTGTCACATTGTAGGACTTACATGTGACACGGCGAATGAATAGTCTGGAGATAACCCAAACAAGCCTCTTGATCGTAACATGCACACATCCTTGGTTGCGGAAATAAAATAAATAGTTACAAGAATTAAATATAAAATAGAGATCAGGACTTAGGGAAACTCCTCAATAAACGTGGAAAATGATAAGACAAGTCCATCTGAAAGCATGAATATATAATATTCAACAACACCTGTACAACTATAATGGAGTGGGGGCCAAGACATTCCTCGAGCCCACCCTCATAGTAGTAAGTATTCAACATAGATAAAGAGTCTCAACATAGCATGAAGTAGGTAGATATTTTCCTTGTAGTTGACGACTCACCAAATCTTGCTTCAAAGGACCGAACTAGCTATGTGGAGAAGGAGGATGATCAAATGGAGCTCCGGTCCTTGCATGGTGATACATGTAGGCATAAAATATGTGTTAGTACGTTTGAATGTACTAGTATGCGAGATGCAAAGCAACAAAGATATACACCCGTATAATCAAAATGCATAAGGTATAGACAACATGCATAATCTCAATATGTCATGTATGACCAATGCTTAAAGTACACATGTTTGTAAAACATTTAGCATGCATAAGACATAAACTATACTTACATGTGGGAGGAGAACTTAACAGACATTGAGAAAGTAGATACAACTTGGAATCCAAGGAATGACAAACTCTCGGTCCGGTAGACGGGCATGACACCCCTCCCCCCTGTTAGATGTGGTCTACTTGCCAAGGCAAACCAAACATGATAACATGACTAGATGGATCCACTAGTATAGCAAGGGTATAATAAATTATCCTATGGTGGCACATAGTTTAGAGACAGAAGACTTTATATATAAGGACCCCTTGGGTTGAGCTCCCATCTTAAGCCTCAGTCGATGCTAAATCGACTCCCACGAAATACTTGAAATAATCATAACATGCATAACTTGTAAGAAACATGAAAACATGACATGAGTAGCTCTTGAAACATGCTTGACCTTTAGTAGTGACCCTAACTTGAACATAAGAGTAGATCATAATTATACATGAACCCTTACATTAACATGAATCGCTCACAAGAGTTAAAAATCTTGAAATAGAGCTAACTTGATACTTGTGAAATCATAGATATTTTTCATGAATTCAATGCATTCTTGAAAGCCCTTAATCATCATGAAGTCACTTGACTTGTAAATCATATAACATATCATTAATAACCTAAGAATTCTTGACTTGACATTTTATCAAACACATGGTGGGTTCATGATACTTGTTCAAAATCATGCAATTCAAGAGTAAAATAAGATGAGTAAACTTAATGAAAATCAACCCACCAACATACAGAAAAATCCTGATGAAGGATATCTTGAAATCTATTACAAAGGCTCATGATAACTCATATTTTCATAGCTGAAAACATACATAGTCTCAATAGACCAAATCAATTCATGATATAATCTTGACTTAGATAGTCATGCTTAATCAATCAATACTTCATAAAACTCCAACATATTTTATGCTCATAATTCATAATAAAAGATACCCATAGGTAATACAACTTGAAAACATGCAATTTTCATGAAAAGGGAAGGTTGGACTTCATGGGTGCAAGGACCTAATGGATGAAACCCACATACCTTAAACGTTGAATTTTTTTAGGTGAACTTGAAGTAGTCTTAAAGCTTAAATGAATCCTTGAGTTCTAAAGCTGAGCTTGAAATCCTTAGATTTAGATGTGAGAATTAATAGAGCTTAGAGGTCTTTGAGAGAGGGTTTTGTGAGTTATTGAGTTGAAAAATGACTAAGTATGAGAGATTTCACGTTTAAATGGGCATGGGGCTATGACCCCAATGCCCTTGGACGAAATAGAAAAACCAAGGAAAAATTTACACTGGTCCGTGTCCTTGGCGTGATGCGGACCCATCGTGAGGCAACATTTGTACTGCTCCACGTCCCAGGCAAGTTGCGACCTGGGCACGGACAAACATTGTTTCTAAAAAATTTACAAAAATTATTTTCACTACGGGTATTCTAAATTTGGGTTATACCCATTTCCCACTCAATTTTGCCCCCTGGTCGAGAATATGAAGTCAGATTTTTGATATCACGCACAGATTTTAAGATATATAAAAATTACAATTAGGGGCATCTGAAGCCCATTTTTGGGTGGTTTTATGGATGGCCTGGTGAAGCTCAAAATTCGATATATTTGCTTGTAGTGGCTACCTAAAAAGCATAATCAGACCTCTATGTCCCTTAAAAATTGGTGGATTAGGTTGGTTTGCATTTTGCCCAGCTGGGCGTCCTCTACCCTTGGCTAGTCTAGCAGCTCTACATGAAGGCATGATCTGAAAAGAAGGCATGAATGCATGAATTAGAATGAACTAAACAAAGGTAAAAATGGAAGCATGAAAGGGAATAACAATTTATAACGCACTTCCTAATACCTTTTAGCCTCCCTATTATGGGTGTGGTGCACTTCAAACCATTAATATGGACTCTACTAGATACGGTTTCATAGACACCCTAGGGAACTTGAAACTTGCTCTGATACCAAGTTTTTCATGCCCTGAGTTTACACCCTGGGCATGACTGGCACTAGAACCATTTCTAGTCCTAAGCTAACTACTCGGCCTAGCTACTTTATTCAGTGGAAGACTGAAATAATAAATGATATGCTTAGTTATAATGTGCTAATGAGAATGCAATAATCTAAACAATTAAACAAAGGAAGTATCCCAATAACAAATGGAAATAAAAACTGAAACTCATGTTATCCAGTTGTAACACCCCGCACCTTACAATATTGGTACAATTCAAGAGAAACAAGATATGAAAAGGAACAATGACGCTAAATTTCAAAAGTGCTGA
>JAPFFP010000094.1:4264030-4291466 GCA_026153255.1 Solanum medicagineum | reverse complement strand
CCATTTTGCTTTATTCCATCATACCCCAAAGCCAAAAAATAGTGAATCTTTGGCTCCATCCAAGATTGATGGAAAGAAATTAAGTCCCAAACATGTCAGAATAAATACTGTCAATCACTGATTCCACATGGTTGTTATCACAACTACCTAAAAATCAAATGTCCTTAGGGAAAGAACACAGGCAAGAAAATGTTGCGGACTCAAAAATTGGGCTAGATATAGGCCTTGGTTTCTCATACTTTTCTGAGGCCTATAACCACCCACACCTCATACATGTGCACTATCCTCAATACAACAAAATAAACAAAAATATTATATTATGGTTAAAAAGGGACATACCTTGGTGCCTAAGTGCAAGTCTTTGTCTGTGCATGACCACCCTCAGCATGCTTGGACATACCTATACAGACCACAACCAATTAATACTTGCCGGTGAAACTAAGTGAGGTTTTCATGATTGCTACTGCACTAGATATCTAGTCAGGGTCCTAGACCTGCTTTACTATATGATCGGAAACCACCTCATCAGAATGACCTTCCAGGTGGCATCTCTCATCAAACATCGGTCTCTGTCAGCCTCAACCTAAAGTCATACTTTGCTATGGTCATGAGGCCCTGGTACTCAGGACCAAACAAAACTTGCCTGATGGTGGCCATTGATATGTCGACAGGGACTCCATGCACCATCGTCTATGTAACACGAGGCTGTGCAAGGGCTTCCCCATTTTCGGGGTCACCTTCATAATGGTGGCAACATATGATGCATAGATTCATGAACAAGGGCCAGGGAGTACATCCCTGTTGAGGCTACTAACCAGTCCAAGTGATACAGAGTGATGGAATCCCAGAGTGTAGGATCGCTATCAAATCCAAATGTCAAGATCCTCTACTCCTAAAAAATAGTATAGGCTTGTTGAACCCTATCGTCTTGCTGGATGTTCTCCCTGTATATGTGGTGCTACCCTGGACATATCATCCTTTTTTTATTTAATTACTTTAATTACATGTCATAAACCTATACAATAAGAATTATTGACAAAAATTCTGATATTCAAATTTTTTAACACCGAATTAATAATGGGATGGACTAAGCAATCTAAAGTGAATATTCATTGAGACGAAGTATGATATTAAGTGAAGGAAAGGGGAATTTTAGGAAAAAGATCTTTTTTTTTAGATCTTTTCCCCTTACTCTTTAACATCATCGTAATTTTTTCGCTATTACTCTAGATCGTGTATAGCATAGTTGTAGGTTTAGATTCCCCTATTCTATTCCGTAAGTTAAATAATTCTCTTAAGCCACCCACCAATATATTTATACATTGTTGTGTGCTAAGCTGAAAAATACTATTTCAATGATAGCCTTCTGTCTCGTCAAGCTAGCAAGAGAGGTTGGTGCTAGGGTGGACTCTGTAGACTTAGAATCTGACTCCTCACTTGAACTAGAGTCATCTCCATCTTATAACCCTAATCGACACCCATCCTTGGAGTCTATCATCTAGATTGAGCTGCTTCGCTGGACACCTCCCTGTTTAGACTCAGGAGGATGAGAAACTATGGCCTGGTTTTAGGCTGTCACTATATGTCTAGATGTCACCCTAGTGTGTCATTACTCAACGCCCTTGTCACGATGGATGTTGAGCACCTCTAAGGGTCCACTTGCCTGAGGACTTCCCTCAATGTTTGTAGGCTCGTCAAGTAGTCGGGTCTGTAAGGCGCATCTCATCTTTCTTTGGTCGAGGAGCCATAGTACCTAAAAGCACCTAAAGAAAAGCATACATGTGTCCTACAAATATAGAAATGAAAATAAAACGTTAACAAAAATATACATAGAAAGACCTACGACGGCTCACCTACAAGTCGTAGGGTAGACTACGGGCCATAGATGGCCTTTGTGGGAAACAAAGTATAGCACATTGAGTCACTAAAAATGTACTTACAAGCTCAATCATGACTCATAGAACAGACTTCGATCCATAGACTGAGTCATAGGTACAATACCAGAATTCTATCATGAAAGTAAGGAACCTATGAATCTTGTTTACGGGCAGTACTATGAACTATACCCCCAAAGGAGGTTCAACTGGTAGCACCTTATAAAACTACCTTGCTGAACTCAACTCATGGGGGGCAACTATGGTCCGAGAACTAATCCATGGGCCGTAGAAGACCCTCATGCCATTGAAAATAAGCAACTTAAGTTTTCTAAGGTCACTGTACGATTCTATTAGTCAATATTCAATTACTATTCCCGCTAAGCACCATTCAAGGTGAAAAATGAGTGAATATTTCTTGCACAATGACTAGGTTACAACAACAAGGTACTTAAATGTTAACAACATCGAAGTAGTGGCGCTCAAACCAAATGAAATTAGTTCAACATCCATTCAACGCATTCCAAATAAACCAAAACTCATGTATACACATGTTACCAATACCCAACCTAAAACTTCACATATATAGGCAACTATCATCCGGCTCCACAACTCACAATCCACTCAAATATATGTACCCTTCAGGACAACCACCATTCGATCAATTTGAACATGCCATTATTCAAATCATGCAATCGCTTATCGATTTTAACAAGATTGTGTAATATAACTCAAATGACAATGGATTTCACATTTCAAATAATGGTTACTTATACCAATCTACACATCCTGAGGCTAATACTTGTAATTATGTAGTGAGTAGAACCTAAGACACCTTAGTTTTAGGAAACCCTAACAATTACGGAAACAAAAATCATACAATTCATACTCATTAGTTTCTCAAACGAATACACAATCTTACGGCAAAAACGAAAGTTGAAGAGAAGCCCTTACTAGATTAATAGTGCAACGCCAAGAAAACTATCAAAAAAAGAAATTCTTGGTGCCCTGGGATCACTAGAACAATATTTCCGCCACCAAAATTAGCCGGAAAACTCATCCGAAACTATGGCGATGTTCGAACGGTGGTTAGATTTT
Source organism: Solanum medicagineum (assembly GCA_026153255.1). Taxonomy (NCBI): domain Eukaryota; kingdom Viridiplantae; phylum Streptophyta; class Magnoliopsida; order Solanales; family Solanaceae; genus Solanum; species Solanum medicagineum. The sequence goes on along the minus strand of JAPFFP010000094.1, from coordinate 4,288,494 downwards.
TGGGACAAAGGGTAAAGGCTTTGGGTATTATGGAAATAATTGTGAAAGTGAGGGGTAAAATACCCCTCTTTTATTTTATTGACTAGGTTAAATATAAGTGGGATTGTAATTACACGAAACTCTAATTACGAATTATAAGACTTTTTACGGCCTGTCAGACGTAGTTTTATGGTTTCTCAATTACATTCGTAGGACTTAGCTACTACTAGGCCTCTAGCGAGCAGTAGGATGACCTAAAACTCATAGATTGGGTTCGTAGGTGCCCCTAACACTTAGCAAAATTCCAAAATCTTATCTGGAGTCGAGAATACTATTCATAACCCCTATTTATATCTACATGCCATAAAGTTGGCTGGTAGATTGGAATGCACAAATCTATGCTTACTGGAAATGGTTCCATCAGTCACTTACAGGTAGTGGTATTAACCACAGACTATGGAACCAATTGTAGAATCAACTTTTCTCCCCTTTTTGTATTGTTTTGTTTCCTTAACCCTGTTCCTGCATATTTTCAACCAAAAAGACTATTACCTTATAATTTTTCCTGTCTATATGTCAAAAAATGACAATGAAAACATGAAAATTAAACTACGTCTGAGTCCAAAAAGCAAAACTAACAAAAATACATAAGAATTATAGCTAATATCTTGGGTTGTATCCCAAGTAGCGGCCGATTTAGTATTGTAGCATGACTTAGACTACTTGTTTTCTCAGACTTCACCAAGTGTCCATACCTCCATCTTCAAATCATCAGGTCTCTCCATAGACTAAAAGATATTAGAGACAATGTCTTTGTTGTTTAATCTAAATTTGAGTTGGCACAACTCCATGTCCATTAGTACTCATCCAGTGGCTATAATTATGACATCTCCGGGGACTACAAAATTTTCCACTTTGACTACAATGTCATACAATATCCCCATAGTCTTGTTCACTGTCATGTTAGCCATCAACAACCACATACTTATTTGTGTGGGGGCTCCAAAGCCCAACTTCTTGAAAACTACAAGAGGCATTAAGTTGATGCTAGCTCCTATGCCATATAATGCCTTTGCAAAGATGACATCTCCAATAGTGCAGCATATGGTAATGCTCCAGGGTCCTCATTCTTCTGCACTAAGGACCTTTTTGTAATAGATCCACAAAGACAATCCATTGTAAAATCATCAATCAACACATTGCAACAACCTCAAGCGATATACATCAAAACTCCTTATCAAATCTTATAATAGATCTAAGATTTATAGCTCAAAACATTGCAAAACTGTCACAACTTTACATAACTTTAACATAGTTCATAGATATATTCATACTAGTAAACATGTAAAATCAACTTTAAATCATGCAAATTGAGTAAAAAGGAGGTTAGGGCACTATGGGTGAAAGGCCCTAATGGTTGAAACCCAAATACCTTAGCTTTTGGAGAAACCTTGAAGAAGTTTGGAGATGGAAACTTGAAGCTTGGTTGAATTCCTCAACATCCGAAGAGGGTTTTGGCATTTGAATTTAGAGAGAAATATAAGACTAAGTGTTTGAGTAAGTATAGGGGAACATTTAGGATGATATGAGGGTGAAAAAAGGCTAAGTATAGGTAGAAACACGTTTGGGAACACTTAGGCCCAAGATTGAAAAGTCTTGGACCACAAGAAAAATAACTAGGCAGAACTTACATAGGTCTATGTCGTGGACCTATCGCGGAGACCAAGATTACACATGTGAATCACGGCAATGTCGTGGACTGATTCTGGAAATTGAAATTTTAGAAATTTGAAATTGTGATTTGGTTGCTCTAAAATCAGGGTTAGACCCATTTCCCCCTCAAAATAACCCCCTAAACAAGAATATGAAGTCAGATTTCGAAATAAAAAACAAATTTTTAGATATATGGAAATTACGATTCCAGGCACTTCCGAGACATTTTTGTGCACTTTTTGGGATCTTTCAATATCTCCCCCTTGGGAACATTCGTCCCCAAATGTAAAAGAAACATACATGATAAGAGTGAACACAGACAATTCAGCCTCAACAACAATGAAACAATATATTTAAAACACTATTTTCAAAACATCAACAAAAGTGTCAGAAATCGTCACGAACTTGTTAAATAAAACATGGACATATGCAAATGACATAGGGGCTGAAACATAAGACTTGGAATCATGAAAAGGACTTGGCATGTCACCATATGCCTGAATAGAATGAAAGAGATATGGATATTATTTCTCCATGCCCGTTCCTCGAGAGACACTTTCAACTAGACGAACCTTCCTAAGAGCCTTAACGAACACCACATCTTCATCAATCAACTTTAAACACACACACAAGCCACTTAGTACCAAAGTCACCATATCCCCCTTGGGAGAAGACCTCCTCCAAATTCACAACATCACCCTCAAATGATTCACAAGCTCCTCCTCACTTTCGGAAACAAGCAACACATCATTACCAGGACTACCACAAATGTAACAAGGTAAGGATTAAAGACCCTATTCATGAGACCCACATGCCTTAAGACAAGAAACATACTTACCCCTTCACAACAACCTTATAAGCCCCCACTCAAAACAGGTTATTAGGGAGTTGGAATCTGACCCTATGGGACCAATCATCAATGGAGACATAACATGCATGAAATAAATTCATCCCAAGTATATTCATCAAAATCCACCACATCTAATCCAACAAAACCATAAGTCAAGACCCAAATGCAATATGATGAAACATTTTCATAGACCTTTCTAGCAACAATAGACTCACTAATAGGATATACACCAAAACTCCACATAACCATCCGGAACACACACAAAGCCCACTAGCAACAAAAAGGAAATCTCAACTTACCGATAGCAACATCAGGCGCCTCATCCACTTCTTGCCTCCTTTGAAAAAAATAGAAACGATTATGTCTTGGAACATCTCCTAGATCAATATACCCACCTTGGACCTTTTGATTCACATGCCCACCTTGACCTTGAGAATGGCCTTCCTTGTTCTTGTTCCAGACATAAGGGCAATCAATAAGCTTGCGACCTTCTTTCCACACCCGTAAAACGCCCTTGAATCATTTAAGCATTTGTCATGATGATGACTTTCACATTGTGGGCACCTAAGAAAACTTATTCCACCATCGCCTCATTGGAACCTTGGGTTACACATCCCATTCTTAGCAACCCTCTTGCTTGGAGCACTGCCGGACTCTAGATCTTGGGAGCCACAATCAAATCGAGTCCTCTTGGCCTAATTATCCCTTCTTTTCCTCAACTTCTCCTCCTCCATTTGTTTGGCGTAAGTCATAAAGTGGGACAAATCCATGTCATTAGTCAACATAGCGGACTGGCATTCTTCACTCACTAAATCGAAGACACCCATTACAAACTTGTTCATCCTAGCCCTTGGGTCAGCAACCAAGTGAGGAGCATATTTAGAGAGTTTGTTGAAATTGAGGGCATACTCCCTCACACTCATAGACCCTTGCTTCAAATTCATAAATTCCACTATCTTGGCCTCCCCAAACTCAATAAGGTAGAACCGATTGAGAAAGACTGCCTTTAACTCCTCCCATAGAACTACATTATTGTTTCCGCTCTCGTCTTCCATTGAGTAAATATGTGTGCTATCCCCTTTAGTTGGCAAGCCGCCAACTCCACCTTGTCTTCCGATCTAAAACCCTTGATAGCAATTACCTTATAAATCTCATCAATGAACTCTTGTGGGTCCTCATCTACCTTTGGCCCATAAAACTCCAGTGGGTTCCTCCTCACAAATTGTCTCACCCTATATCCCACGGTAGGAGCATGAAGGGCTTGGTCCCCTTGATTAAATTGATGGGCCATAGCTCGAGCTAGCAAAGTGAGAGCATCCCGGAGCTCGTCTTAAGCCGGTTATCCCCCGTGACCATGGGCTCTTCTTTCTCTTAGGTTAGGCATGATCAACTACCATAACAATGAACAATTGTTATGGGGGAGTGCAAAAGGACTTACTTCAATTCTATAGCACGACATAGTAAAGATGGGAAACATTTCCTAAAATGTGTCATAGCCTCCTATTCACAGTCGTGGTGCACAACACAACCATGTATAAGACTATAATCGATGTCGTCACGACACAAGCCTAGGGCCCAGATGTAACACGGCACAAGAGGAACCCGAAGGAACCACAAGACAGCCTTTTAGAGCATCATTACATATCCTTACTCATAGAAGCAATAAATCAAGAATCAAGAGATAAAAGAATGGGGGAAACCGAGCCTAGGGGAAAATACTTCCATATCATCACAATCAAGAGACAAGAGTCAAGCGCATATCATAGATACATAAGATATCCAACAAACACCTCAATACATAAATAAGAGCGGGGGCCAAGACAATGTAACCGGGATCACCCACGTAGTCAAAATAGATAATAAAGAAGAACGTCTCAATACATAATAGGAGAGACATAGAATAAGGTCCTCGAAGTGGAGGACTCATCCACTAGTTTGAATAGAACCAAACTAACCACGTGGAGGAGGATGATGATCAAATTCGACACTTGTTCCTACATGGTGACATCATGTAGGCATAGAGTACATGTTAGTACATTTGAATGTACTAAGTATGTAGGATGTAGTACAAAAAAGAATTAAGTATCATAATCAAAATGCATTACAATAGGGAATAGACATAATATATAACAAAATGGAATGTATGATAAATGCATAAGGAAAACATGCTTAAGTAACTCATGCTAATATAGGATATCATATGTGTAGAAGAGACCAAGCTAGATTTCCAAATGTACAACCCTTTGGTAGGTTAGTGATGATACCACCCCATCACTTAGGTGGATGAGTACATAACCCCATCTAGGTTGGTGATAATCCCATCACCATAGTAGAGAAGTACAAACTCTTTCCTAGGTTTATGAGTATAAGCCCCTATCTAGGATAGTGATGATTTTTTCCCATCACCAGGTGGAGAAATACAAACCCTTCCCTAGGTTGATGAGTACAAGCCCCCATCTAGGTTATCCGGGTTCTTAGTCCCCCCGAATTGGGCATGGCCTAATGAAATACTTTATATAGAATTTATCAAATACATAAGCTCATTCATCACCATGCAGTCATTTATTTCATATCTCATGCTTTGGACCTTCAATTCCGCAAGAAACCACATCTGGACATTTTATCAAACACTAAGAGGGTGTGTCATGCTAGTATAAAACCATGAAATATAGAGATGAAAGCATGTAAGAAAATTCATTGTAAAACCATCAATCAACACCTTGAAATACCCTATAGCAATATATATCAAAACCCCTCATCAAATCTTACAATTGATAAAAGATTTATAGCTCAAAACATAGCCAAACAGTCACAACTCATAGCTTTAACATAGTGTGCAGTGAATTTCATAACAATTATGACCCATTTGTAAATGAACTTTAAATCATGAAATTTGAGTAAAAAGAGGCTTGGGTATCATGGGTGAAAGGAACAAATGAAGAAACCGTACCTTAGTTTACAGATGAACTTGGTGAATATTGCAGATGGACACTTGAAGATTGAAGAAGACCCTTTAAGGAGAACCTTAGCTTGAGATGAGGGTTTGGGACTTGAGTTTAGGAAGTGAAAAATATGACTAAGTGTTTGAGCGAGTATTAGGAAATGTTTAGGATGATATGAGGGTGAAATAAGGCTAAGTATTGGCAAAAACATTTTTGGGAAAACTTAGGCCGAAGACTTAGGAGTCTTGGACCGAGCTAAAAAAAATAGCCCACTTTTACACAGTGGCGTGTCGTGAGGGGGTTGTGACAACCCATTTGGAAATTGCACTTTGGAATTTCATAATTGCTAATCTTTCACTCTTAAATTGGGTTAGACCCTTTTTCACCTAATTTTGACCCGTTGAACAAGAATATAAAGTCAGATTATAAAAATTGCAAAAGGATTTTGATATATATGGAATTTAAAATTTTGGGCATTCTGAGGCACGTTTTCGGGCATTTTTCGGGGTTGTTGAAATATCTCTCCCTTAGGAACATTTGTCCCCGAATGTAAAAGAGACGTACAAGACAAGAATAATCATAAACAAACCAGCCCCAACTAAAATGCAACATCACATTTGAAACACCATTTTCAAAATCTCAACATACGTGTAAAATCATCATAAACTTACCAACTTGAACATGAATGGATACGAATGATATAGGAGATGAAATCCACTACTTGAAATCACATAGAGGACTTAGAATTAGTACCTTAGGCTTGAGTGGTGAGGAAAAGATAAGGATATCGCTTTTGTATGTCCACTTCGACCTCCCAAGTAGCACTTTCGATTTGTTGGTTCTTCCAAAGGACCTTAGCAGATGCCACCTCCTTGTTCCTCAACCTCTTCACTTTCCTATCAAGGATCTGAACCAGAACCTCCTGATAAGTCAAGTTATCCTAAACACCCACAGCATCAAGAGGCAAAATAGTATTAGGATGACCAACACATTTCCTCAGCATAGAGACATGGAACACCGGATCGACCAAATTTATTTCACTAGGAAACTTTAACTCATAAGCTACCTTGACAACCCTTCTCATAACCTCATAGGCACCAAAATATCTTGGACTCAACTTCCCTTTTTTTACCAAAATAGAACACAACTTTCATTGGACAAAGTTTCAAATAAACCCAATCACCCACTTTAAATTCAAGGTCTTTTCTTCTCACATTGGCATAAGAGTTTTGACGACTTTGGGTTGTTCTTAACCTTGTCCTAATCATCCTAACCTTCTCAGGACCCTCCACAACCATATCCGGTCCCAATAAAGCCACCTCTCCAACCTCAAATGAACCAACCAGTGATCTACAATGCCTCCCTTAAGGAGCCTCAAAAGGAGCCATACCGATGCTAGAGTGATAATAATTGTTGTAGGAAAACTCAATCAAAAGAAGATGGTCATCCCAACTACCCCTCAACTCCAATGCACATTGTCACAGACTTGGTCGTAATTCCAACGAACCATGCGGCCTAGCAAACTTTACCACTCAAGTTTCTAGTCAGCCTAATTCCTGAAGCTTAGAAAACTTAGAAAGACTAAGCTTAAGAAACTTTACGAAGGAACATGGGACTTGGAGTAAGAACTCTTTATTAGAGAACTCTTGAAAGCTTTTACAAGACTTGATTGCTTTGTTGTTTTCTTGATGCCTAACAAATGAAATGGTCCTCCTATTTATACTACCTCCTAGGGGCCAAAATGTAAATATTATTTACATAAGAAGTCCTTACATATTTACATGTTAGTCCCTCTCTAGATTCTTCCACCCCATTCTAGAGAGGCCTAAAGACTTCAAGACTAGTCTACACTAGTCTTGAATATTCCAAAAGCTCCCAGGCCCTTCTTGCAAGCTCTACACATTTCTAAGGCATATATGGGGAAGAATTTGAGCGGTTCATCACATTTTACCCCACTTTATCTGGCGACGTCCTCGGTGCTTCCTCCTTGTAGGCTCGGATCAGGTCCTGGTAGTCCCACAATGTTAGCTCATGTTCCCAGCTCACCTCGCTATTGGAATACCCCTTCCATTTTACAAAGTACTCGATATAGCTGGCATGAGTCCCCCGTTTGGGAACGACGTGGTGCGCAAGAATTTCTTCCACTTCTCGCTCCGCCACCGTTGTGATGGCTGTTGGTGCTCTCTTTGGTTCTTTTCGGCTTGGATCATCCCTATCCTGATGGTACGACTTCAATAGACTTACATGAAAAATGGGATACATTTCCAAGTGTGAGGGTAGAGTCAAGCAGTAGGCTAGCTTGCCAATGCGTTTCTCCATGGGAAACGACCCTTCGTAACGCCTTACTAGCCCCTTGTGCACCTTGACCAGCTGTCTGCTTTGGTGAGGAAGGAGTTTCACCATGACCAAGTCTCCTTCCTCGAACTCCAAATGTCTTCTCTTAGCATCAGCCCATTTCTTCATTTCTGCGTGGCCTTTGCTAAGTAAGACTTTTCCAAGTCTGCCTTTTCATGCCATCCTTTGGTAAACTTGTAAGCCGAAGGATTAGGCCCTTTGTAACCAATGGCCATAGTTTGTTGTGTCATTGGTTGTTGTCCCGTGTCCATCTTAAATGGACTCGCACCAGTAGATTCACTCTTTTGCAAATTATAAGAAAATTGGGCGATGTCGAGTAGCGTAGCCTAATCCTTTTGATTGGTACTGACATAGTGTCACAGGTATAGCTCCAGCAAAGCAATCACCCACTCCATTTGGCCATCTGTTTGTGGGTGAAAGCTGGTGGAAAAGTTAAGCTCAGACCCCAAGATTTTGAAGAGCTCCATCCAAAACCTTCCTGTGAAACAGGTGTCTCGATCACTGATTATGGTCTTTGGGATGCCCCAATATTTCACCACATGTTTGAAGAATAGTTGGGCAGCATCCTCTGCATTGAACTTGGTCGGGATCGGTATGAATACTCTGTACTTGCTGAATCGGTCCACGGTGACCATAATGTTGCTGCACCCTTCGGATTTCAGCAGGCATGTGATGAAGTCCATGGAAATATATTCCCATGGTTTCTCCGCAATGGGTAATGGCTCCAATAGACTGGCTGTGGGATGTTGTTCCACCTTGTCTTGCTGGCACACAAGACAAGTCTTTACATAGAGCTCCACATCATCCCTCATTTGGGGCCAGTAATAAGCTCGCTCGATCAGTGCCATGGTCCTCCGTACACCAGGGTGACTTACCCACCTGGAGTCATGGCACTCCTTGATGATTTCCTTCCTTAAGCCTCCCCATTTTGGCACGTACACCCGATTTACCTTGGTGAGAAGCAACCCGTCCTCAAGCCAAAATTGGCACGTCTACCCATGACCAGCCAGGCCCAACAGATTCTTGGCTTATAGGTCCTTCTTCAACCCTTCCTTTATACAATTGATCATCGGGAAACTTGGGCTGGTGATGGAGGCAAGTTCGCCCTTTTTACTCAGTGCGTCGGCCACATCATTCCCCTTTCATGGCTTGTACTCCACCACAAAGTCGAACTCTGCTAAGAAGGCGTGCCACCTGACTTGTTTAGGTGTCAGCTTCTTCTGCTTAAGGAATAACTTGTGGTAACATTATCTATTTTCACAATGAACTTGGTGCCCAGCAGATAATGTCTCCACTTCCGCAGGCAATGTACTACAGCGATAATCTCTTTCTCTTGGACCGTGTAGTGTTTCTCCACATCATTTAGCTTACGACTCTCATAAGCCACCGGATGCCCTTCTTGCATAAGGACGCCTCCCAGGGAAAAGTCTGAAGCGTCCGTCTGTACCTTAAATGGTTTGGTGTAGTCGGGCAAAACGAACACCGGCTCCTTGATCACGGCCTCTTTTAGCGCCTCGAATACTGCCTGGCATTTCTCGTCCCACTCCCAGGTTCGGTTCTTCTTTAGTAGATCTGTGAGGGGAGCAGCTATAGCAGAATAGCCTTTGATAAACTTCCGGTAGTAATTTGCCAATGCAAGAAGTTCTGGTATCTTCTTTGGTGGCTCCTATTCTTGTATGGCGTGGACCTTGGACTCATCCATCCTGAGCTTTCCCTCTCCAAAAATGTGTCCCAAGAAGGAGACTTCTCGTTGAGCAAATGCGCACTTCTCCTTCTTGACGAACAACTCGTTCTCCCGTAGTACTTCGAAGACTTGTCTCAAAAGATTTACATGATCTTTCAAAGTGTTGCTGTATATGACAATGTCGTCCAAGTACACCACCATGAACTTGTCCAAGAACGGTTGTAGGACACGGTTCATGAGGATACAACATGTTGCTGGCACATTCGTGAGTCCGAAAGGCATGATGAGAAATTCATACGAACCGTACCTTGTGACGCAAGTAGTCTTTGGTTCGTCTCCCTCGGCAATCCTTACCTGGTAGTACTCAGACCGTAGATCCAACTTGGTGAACCATTGATCTTGCCCAAGTTGATCAAAAAGATCGGCAATGAGTGGGATCGGGTACTTGTTCTTCACCGTGATCTTATTGAGCGCTAGATAATTGATGCATAATTGGAGCGATCCGTCGTGCTTCCTCTGGAACAATATTGAGGCTCGATAGGGTGCTTTTGATGGACAAGTGTAGCCCATGTCTATCAACTCCTTCAATTAGCTCCGTAATTCTTCAAGCTACAGAGGCGCCATGTGGTATGGCCCTGCCGCAGGCGGGATGGCCCCTGGTTCCAGCTCTATCTTGTGGTCCACCTCCCTCTTTGGTGACAACTTCCTTGGCAGCTCGGGTGGCATCACGACTTTGATCTCCTCCAAGACATGCTTAACTCCGTTGGTCGGTTCATCAGCTGGAGGAATGGCAGCTTCTTCCTTCAGTGCGATGAGGTAGGTTGGCTCCTCCTTCTTCACACCCTTGGCGAGTTGCATGGATAAAATCTGCTACTCCTGGAGTCGGGTTTCCCTCTCTAAGGGAACTACGTGAGTGTTACCCTCCTCCAAGATGCACAGTGAGTTTGCGAAAGGAATTGGGACGGCCTTGACTTGGTCCATGAACTCAATACCCAAGACAAGTGGATAATCGTCCACGGTTACGATGGAAAAGTTGATGTTGCCGTTCCAATTTCCTAAGCTTACCTTTACGTTCCTGGAAACTCCAAAGGTCTCTGTTAGTGTAGAATTGACTCCTTTGAGCCAACCACGTCCCTTCTCGAACTGGATGCCCATCTTCTTGGCAACCTGAATGGTGAGAAAGTTGCTGTCAGCTCTCGTGTCGACTAATGCCTTCACGGTGTGTCCTCCAATCTTGGCTTCTGCAAACAACCTCCCCTTCTTCTCATTCTTAGGCACCTCCACCTTTGCCTTGATTGAACTTAGGAGTCGTAGGGCCCTACCTTTACCTCCTCTTGCCCACGTTCCTCAATCAAGGCCAAGAGTTTGCTCTTTTTGGGGCATTCTCTCACCTTGTGTGGTCCCTCACAGAAGAAGTAACTAATCGGGGGTCTTACTTTTGCTTGGTGCTCCTTCGGTCCCTTTGCTTTCTCCATTGTCTCTTTGCCTCGATGTGGGTCTCCCCCACTCTCCCCTTGCTGCCCTTGTCCTTGGTTTTAGGTTTCTCCACTTTCCTAAACTCAATAAGGGACTTATCAATGGAGATAGGAGTGGTCAAGTCTTAAGCCCCTCGTCGTTGGATCTCAAGCTTTGCCCACTGTTGTAACCCATCCATGAAGGCAAAGAAAGCTTCCTTATCAGGGTAGTTAGGGATCTCAAGAAGTACCTCTGTGAACTCCTTTACGTACTCCCGAATGCTTCCTTTGTGCTGTAGTCGCCTCAGCTTCCCCATGCCTCTTCTTCCACGTTGCTGGGGTAGAACTGCTTCTTGAGTTCTGCCGTGAATTCTGCCCACGTGTCGATAGAGCAGGTGCCTCTTTCCATGTCCCCCTTTCTCCTTCTCCACCATACCATCGCGGTATCCTCAAGGTAGAGACTTGCCATATCCACGTTTAGGGCTTCGTCAGTCATGGCGAGCGCCCTAAAGTACTGCTCCATGCTCCTGATAAAGTTGTCTAGCTCTTTCGCGTCCCTTGACCCTTTGAAAGACTTGGGTCGGGGAACATCCAACTTGGAAGGTGTATTCCTTACCTCGGACGTACTTGCAGTCCCCTGGGCAAGAGCTCTTTTGCACAGGCTAAGCTCCTCCTTAGTGCTCTCTAGCTCGTGCAAAATCCTCCCTAGCTCTTCCCGCATCGAAGAAATCTCCACCCTGTGAGTCTCCTCCATGGTCTTAGACTATCAATACATTGGGCCAGGATTTGGTTCATGGCTGATTGCATCTCCTCCCGCAACCTGTCTACGCCTTGTTCGACCTCCTCGAACTTCTCCTGCTCGTCGGCTATGGCCAACTCCACCTTGGCTAGCCGTGTCTCATACTTCACCATGACCTCCATGGAACGAGACCTCTGGCCCCTGGATTTCTCCTTGCCAACTTGGGTGATGTCGCTTGAACATTCCATCTCCCTCGATGTTCCGACGATCTACGAACCTTGCGCTCTGATACCAACTGTCACGGACTTGCTCGTAATTCTAACGAACTGTGAAGCCTAGCAAACTTTACCGCTCAAGTTGCTAGTCAGCCTAACTCCTCAAGCTTAGTAGACTTAGAAAGACTAAGCTTAAGAAACTTTACGAAGGAACTTGGGACTTGGATAGTCCTTTGGGCTTGGTCATTCGTTTGAGGGTGAAAGGCCGTACTAAGGTGAACTTTTCTACCAAGACCCCTTTGAAAAGACCTCCAAAAGTGTGTAGTGAATTCTGAATGACGATCCGATATGATGGACAAAGGAACCCCATGCAACCTCACTAATTCATGGATGTACAACATAGCATACTCTTCAACCCCATATGTGGTCTTAACCGGTAGAAAATGAGCCGATTTCGTCATCCTATCAACCACAACCCAAATGGAATCAAACCTTTCCATAGTCTTGGGCAACCAGCCATAAAATAAATATTAACCACCTCCCACTTCCAAGTAGGAATCTCTATGCCTTGGCTTAGGCCACCTAGCCTTTAATGTTTGGCTTTGACTTGTTGACAACTATGGCAACCGAAAACGAATTTGGAAATGTCCCTCTTCATGCCTCCCCACCAATACATACCCTCAAGTCTCTATACATTTTGGTGGAACCAGGGTGAATAGAATAAGGAGAATTATGGGCCTCATTAAGAATTTTATCCCTCAAACCATAAACACAAGGCACACACAACCTACCTTGATACCTAAGGGCACCATCTCTCCGTTGGGAGAAAACCTCTACTTTGCCCTCTTTCACCAAGGCCTTCAACTCAAGCAAGGAGGAGTTAAGATCTTGTTTTGGTATCAACTCATAAACCATAGAAGATTTGGAACCATCAACAACAACAACACCATCACCCACTTCTTCCAACCTAACCCCCATCCTAGCCATTCTATGCACCTCTCTAGCTATTTCCCTATTACCACCATCAACATGAGCTAGGCTACCCATGGACACTCTACTCCAAGCATTTGCCACCACATGTGCCTTACCCGGATGATAATGCACACTCATGTAATAATCTTTGAGAAGTTTTAGCCACCTTCTTCGTCTCAAGTTGAGATCGTTTTGAGCGAAGGCATATTGGAGGCTCTTATGATCGTTGAAGGCATCAATATCACCCCATACAAGTAATGATGCCAAATCTTTAATGCAAACACCACGGTGGCCAATTCAAGATCATGGGTAGGGTATTCCTTTCATGCAGTTTGAGTTGCCTAAAAGCGTAGGCTATTACCTTACCATTTTGCATTAGCACACAACCCAAACCAACTCTAGATGCATCACAATACACAACAAATCCCTCAAGCCCATCCAGTAGTGACAATATAGGAGCAGACACAAGGCTGTCCTTCAATGTTTGGAAGCTTCTCATACAATCATCGGTCCACACATACTTAAACTTCTTTTGAGTCAATTTTGTCATAGGGGAAGCAATGGAGGAGAACACATTCAAAAATCTTCTACCGCAAGGCCCAAGAAGCTCCTAATATCCGACGGGGTCAATGGTCTAGGCCAATTCTTAATCGTACCAATTTTCTTAGGATCCACTTTTATACCATTCCTCGATACCACATGACCAAGAATGCAACCCCCATCAACGAAAACTCACACTTGTCATATTTGACATACAATTTCTCCTCCCTCAATCTTTGCAACACAACCCTCAAATGATCCATATGCTCCTCCCTACTATGTGAATAGATCAAAATATCATCAATGAAGACCATAATAAAGGAATCAAGATAAGGTTTGAAGACCTTTTCATTAGGTCCATGAAGATGGCTGGTACATTAGTCAACCAAAAAGACATTACCACAAACTCATAATGCCCATATCTAGTCCGTAAGGCTGTCTTAGGAATATCTACCCGGGCCGAAGATCAATCTTAGAGAAGAAGATAGCCCCATGAAATATTTCAAACAAGTCATCAATTCTTGGAAGAGGATATCTATTCTTTACAGTGACCCTGTTAAGTTGCTGGTAATCGATACACTTTCTAAGTGACCCATCCTTCTTTTTCACAAACAACTTTGGGGCACCCCAAGGTGATTGACTAAGTCTAACAAATCCTTTCTCCAACAAATCTTTGGATTGCTCTTTTAACTCTTTCAATTCCGTCGGGGCCATACGGTGAGGGGGAATGGATATAGGTTGAGTATCGAGAAGGAGATCTTTGCAAAAAATCTATCTCCCTTTTGGGAGGGACAACGGGAAGGTCATTTGGGAAGACATCAAGAAAGTCATTTACAATTCGATGCAACTAAATGGAAGGGACTTTGGACTCCACATCTTTAACCCTTACATGATGATACAAACACCCCCTAGGAATCAACTTATGCACTTTAATTTATGAAATGAATCTAGCCTTGACCACCAAATCTTGACTTTCCCATTCAAGGATGTGTTTATTTGGAAATTAGAACTTGACCCTAAAGGTTCTACAATCAATAGAAGCATAGTAGGCATGCAACCAATCCATCCAGGAATGACATCAAAATCTACCATGTCTAATTCAACAAGATCACAAGGGAACAACTTATGCAAAACGAAAATAGGACAACTTTTATAAACTTTCTTAGCAAAAATAGAGGCACCAATAGGAGTAGACACTTCATATGACTTATGCAACAACTTGGGGACAACATGGAACTTTTTAGCAACAAAACGGGCAACAAAGGAAAGAGTGGCACCCGAATCAATCAAAGGATACATATCAAAGTCAAAGATTTTCAACATACCGGTAACTACATCGGGGACCTCACCAACCCTTTGCCTTCCATGTAGAGCATAAAATTTATTATCACTTGGGGCACCACCTTAAGGACCACCTCTCCCCAATGGGACAACATTAGCACATCGGAACTTGCCACAGTTTCTTGGACAATCTACCTTTTTGTGCCTATGTTCCCCAAAACCAAAGCATGCATTAGAATCTTCCAAATATGGGCCTTTATGACCCTTTCGATATGTAAGACACACATCAATGGGAGCCATAACACCAAAACCTTGAGGCCTAGGGAGGTCATTGGCAAACCCTCTATTAGTAGCATGGTGAGACCCTTGGCCTTGAGGTAACCGACCACCACTTTGGAACTTACCCCCAAGGCAGGCCCTCTTAGCTTCATGCCCTCTTCTCTTCATCAATTTCTCCTCCTCCATTTTCTCTGCATAGGTCATCAATCAAGACAAGTCCATGTCACTGACTAGCATGGCGGACTAGCATTCTTCCTTAACAAGTCGGAGACCCCCATCACAAACTTGTTCACCATAGATCTAGGATCGACCACCAATTGAGGAGCATAGTTGGAAAGTTGATTAAACTTGAGGGCATATTCTCTCACACTCATAGCAGCTTGTTTCAAGTTCACAAACTCTACCAATGTTGCTTCCCTAAGCTCAAGAGGGAAAAACTGATTAAGGAAAGCCAATTTGAACTCCTCCCAAAGAACTACATTACCAACCCCCTTCTCACTCTTCCATTGATCATACCATATTTGAGCTACCCCTTTGAGTTGGTACGCTGCCAACTCTGCCTCTTCATTTGGCCCAACACCCATGGTATTCAAGATTTTGTAGACCTCATCAATGAACTCTTGTGGATCTTCATCCACCTTTGACTCATAGAATACCGTAGGATTAATCCTCATGAAGTCTCTTACCCTAGCACTCGGGCTAGTACCATAAGGGGCTTGGGACCCTTGACTGACTTAGTTTGCCACAACTTGGGAAGCATAGTGAGAGCATCCCGGAGCTCACCATTGTTAGGTTGCTCCTCGGGTGTTTGGGCCCTTCGTCCTCGAGTGTTTAGCATGATCTAGCATAACAAAGAACAATCGTTAGGGGGGAAAACTTACCACAACTCTATAGCATGACGTAGAACATGAAGAAAGGAAATATTTCCTAAACATCTCAAAGCCTCCTATTCATATTCATGGAGCGCTTCACAACCATGAATAGGACTATAATAGACACGGGGTGTTTGACGCCGAGGATCTGTCAACCTAGTTCTCTGATACCAAGTTTGTCACGACCAAAGCCTAGGGCCTAGCTGTGACAAGACGCAAGTGGAACCTGAAGGAACCCCAAGCCAGCCTCTTAGAGCATCATCAGACATCCTTGTTCGCGGAAGCAATAAATCAAGCATCAAGAGATAAAAGAATGGGGGAAGCTGAGGCTAAGGGAAAACACTTCCATATCATCATAGTCAAGAGACAAGAATCAAGCGCATATCATATATACATAACAAGTCCAACAAATACCTCAAATACATAGATAAGAGTGGGGACCAAGAAAAAGTAACCAGGCTCACCCTCATAGTCAGAAAAGACAATTAATAAGAATGTCTCAATACATAATAGGAGAGACAAAGACTAAGGTCCCCGAAGTGGAGGACTCATTAACTAGTTTGAATAGAATCGAACTAACCACGTGGAGGAGGATGATGATCAACTCGGGCACCAGTTCCTACATGGTAATATCATGTAGGTATAGAGTATGCGTTAGTACGTTTGAATATACTATATATGCAGGATGCAATGAAACAAGAATTAAGCATCATAATCAAAATGCATAACAATAGGCCATAGACATAATATAACAATATGGCATGTATGATCAATGCATAAGTAAAACATGCTTAAGTATCTCATGGTCATATATGATATCATACATGTAGAAGAGACCAAGCTAAATTTCCAAATGTACAACCCTTTTGTAGGTTAGTGATCATGACGCCCCATCACTTAGGTGGATGAGTATAAACCCCCATCTAGGTTGGTGATAATACCGCCTCATCGCCATGATGGAGAAGTACAATCCCTTCCCTAGGTTGATGAGTACAAACTCGCATCTAGTTTAGTGATGATGACGCCCTATCACCAGGTAGAGGAGTATAAACCCTTCCCTAGGTTGATGAGTACAAACCCCCGTCTAGGTTATGTAGGTTATTAGTCCCCCACGATTTGGGCATGCTCTAATGCAACATGTTATATAGAATTTATCATATACATAAGCTCATTTCATCATCATATAGTCATTCATTTCATTTCTTATGCTTTGGACCTTCAATTCCTTAAGAAACCACATACAAACATTTTATCAAACACTTAGAAGGTGTGTAATGCTAGTATAAAACCATGAAATATAGAGTTGAAACCATGCAAGAAAATACATTGTAACACCATCAGTAAACACCTTGCAACACCCTCGAGCAATATAGATTAAATCCCCTCATCAAATCTTACAATAGATTAATGATTTATAGCTCAAAACATAGCAAAACAGTCACAACTTTACATAGCTTTAACATTGTATGCAGCGAATTTCATACTAATCAGGACCCATTTGTAAATTAACTTTGAATCATCCAATTTGAGTTAAATAAGGCTTGAGTATCATGGGTGAAAGGAACCCATGAAGAAACCCACATACCTTATCTTACAAATGAACTTGGTGAAGATTGGAGATGGAGACTTGAAGCTTGAAGAAGAACCTTGAAGGACAACATTAGCTTGGAATGAGGGTTTGGGAATTGAGTTTGGGGAGTGAAAACATGACTAAGTTCTTGAGTGAGTATTGGAAAATGCTTAGGATAATATGAGGGTGAAATAATGCTAAGTATGGATAAAAACACATTTAGTAACACTTAGGCCCAAGACTTAGGAGTCTTGGATCTAGCTAAAAGAAATAGTCTACTTTTACATAGTGGCGGTCGCGAAAACCCCATCTGAAAATTGCACTTTGGAATTTCATAATTGCTAATTTTTCACTCTTATATTGGGGTTAGACCCCTTTTCCCCTAATTTTGACACCCTATACAAGAATATGAATTCGGATTTTCAAAATAATAAACAAATTTTGACATACATGGAATTTAAAATTCTGGGAATTTTAGAGGCACATTTTTGGGGTTGTTTCAGACACGGTGTGTTGGATTTCGAGGATCTATCAACCTAGTGCTCTAATACCATCTTTGTCATGACCCTAAGCCTAGGGCCTAGATGTGACCAACGAATGGAGAAAACTAAAAGAACCCCAAACAAGCCTCAAAGCATATCATTACACATCCTAGGTCTCGGAAGTAATATAAAACAACATAGGGAAACATAAACAAGGGGAATTGGGACTAAGGGATAGAGAGATTTACCCTTAAATAGCTGGAATATCATAAATAGGTCAAAGCTCAAGTATAATACATAACATATCCAACAAAACCTCCACTACATAGGTAAGAGCAGGGCCAAAAAAACAACCAGGCTTACCCTTATAGTTAATATATACATAAAAGAAAGATAGTATTGGAACATACCATGAGATCATAAGTAACGTCCCAGGAATGGAGGACTCACCAACAAGCTTGAGTGAAACCGTACTAGCCACATGGGTGGAGATGCTCAAGTGGGTCTCCGGTTCATACATGGTAATAGCACGTAGGCATAGAGTATGTGTTAGTACGTTGGAATGTACTAAGTATGTCGGATGCAATGCAACAAGAGATAGGCTCATAATCTAAATGCATAATTAGGCAATAAATGAGTACATATCAATATGGCATGCTTGCATGATATTTGAAGTAAATCATGCTTGAAAATAATCATACTTACAAAACTTCTTAACACAATAAGGTGACATGATGAGATCGTCCAAATACCTTGAACTAGTGGGTGAAGAATATAGCATGAGCCATAACCCCTTCTAGTAGGTAATGGGTAGTACATAAGATAATGAATAGCATATGAGGGTAGAAGGTAGCATAGATCATAACACCTACATATGAGCACATTGGATAACCTCAATAAGAGTACATAACCTCAACAAGAGTACATAACCTTAACAAGAGTACATAACATTCGTATATGAGGGTAAGGTGTACAATATAGCTCATAACCACTACATGTAGGAATTGTCCTTGCACTAGAGGCTAAAGCATATAACTTAGTTCATAATCCCTTCTAGTAGGTTTCACAACTTACAAGTGCATAGGTCTTAGCATAAGGACTCAATAATTCGTCACAATCCCCAAGGGCATAAACAAATGAGAGCCCATCAATTCACTTGCAAAAACATAGGTGCTTCACATGTTTTAGAGAATCATATATACATTCCTTTCATCATTATATAGTCACTCAACTCATAGAACATGCATTGGACTAACAATTCCTCAACAACCCTAACCCGTACATTTTATCAAACACTTGGCGGGTGTGTGGTTCTAGTATAAAACCATGCAATTTAAGAGTGAAATCATGCCAAAAATCCATTGTAAAACAATCAATCAACACCTTGAAATTCCCTCAAGAAATATACATCAAAAACCCCTTATCAAATCTTACAATAGATCTAAGATTTATAGCTCAACACATAGAAAAATAGTCAAAACTTTACATAGCTTTAACAAAGTTAATAGACTTGCTCATACTAGTAAATCCATTTGTAAAATCATCTTTAAATCATGTAAATTTAGTAAAGAGGAGGTTAGGGCACCATCGGTGAAAGGAGTCAATGGTTGAAACCCACATACTTTAGCTTTCAGAGAAACCTTGAAGAAGTTTAGAGATGGATACTTGAAGCTTGGTTTAATTCCTCAAGATTCAGAGAGGGTGTTGGCACTTGAATTTTGAGAAAAATATAAGACTGGGTTTGAGTGAGTATTGGGGAATGTTTAGGATCATATGAGGGTGACATATGACTAAGTATAGGTAGAAACACATTTGGGAACACATAGTCCCAAGAATCAAAAGTCTTGGACTGCAGGAAAAATAACTGGATAGAATTTACATAGGTCCACATTGCAGAGCTATTGCAGAGACCAAGTTTACACATGTCCGCAACAGCTGCGCGTCGCGGCACCTTTGCGGATCAATTCTAGAAATAGAAGTTTTGAAAATTTGAAATTGTGATTCAATTGCTCTAAAATTGGGGTTAGACCCATTTCACACTCAAATTATCATTTAAACAAGAATATGAAGTCAAATTTTTGAAATAACGAACAAATTTTTAGATATATGGATATTACGATTCCGAGCACTTCCGAGGGCACTTTTTGGGGTCATTTCACATTCATCAAGAATAGTACTAATAGTTGAGTTAGTACATGCTCCTCGTCTATAGCACCATCTGAATTAAAGATATGGATTATCGATATTCAGATTGTTAAGGACTAGAGACACGATATATGCATTTGAATGGTTTTTCATTTATGCATGAGGCTTGCTACAAATTAAGGATATCATTTACAATCATTTGTCCATTCATTTCAAAAAGAAGAAAATTAAAAATAGAAAAACAAATACTAATCTATTAAAATCCAAATTAAAATTATTTACAAACCGAAATTAAAATTGTCTCCAATATTCATCAACAAAAACTAGAAAAACTAACAATGTCTCATCAAGAAACCATTGAGCTAAATGTAATCATCAATAGAAATATTCATTCCATCTTAAATAGAAAACATTGTACTCAATGGGCGAGGAACAAAAAAATCAAACATAATGGGAAGAAATTAGTGTTAGAATCCCTTGATCTAAATTGGTTTCGTTGTGGCGGTGGTGGGTGGAGCTAAAGAAGTGGTCATGGGGGCATCAATGCCTTCATCCTGGGATACACTCTCTAGACCAATCAATGGCCTTTTAGGCTCGGGCTCATGTACATCTAATGTACACATCATAGATGTATCTTGGAGAGATATGTTTTTCACTGTGTCCACGATCTTTCCTTCTAACCATGCCAACTCCTCACGCTCCTTCTAGCTAGGAACTACACCAAACTCTTCGTCATATGTCTTCAAGGTGCTTATTACATTAGCTTCCTTCTTGGCTTCATCCAGGGCATCAACATTCATCATGTCATCGAGAACTACATTCATATCGACTCCAACTGGGTCCTCTAGTCCATCTGTCATGACCCAAGCGTAGGGCCTAGACGTGATAGGCGAATGGGGAACCCGAAGGGACCCTAAACAAGCCTCGTAGCATATCATTACGCATCCTTGGTCGTGGAAGCAATTAAAAGGAATTTGAAGAATAGAAATAAGGGCAAAGGGGCAAAGGGAGGACTTGTCATAGCATAGGGTCAAGAGATAATAGAATCAAGTCATAGCATAAATACATAACTTTGTCCAACAACACCTCTACGAATAGATAAGAGTGAGGCCCAAGACATATAATCGGGCTCACCCTCATAGTCAACAAGATCAAAACATCAACGACAATAATATCTTATACATTGCAAGAGTTCACAAACTAGGTTCCCGGAATGGAGGACTAACCAACTATCTTGAGAAAGTCGTACTAGCCACGTGAAGGAGGATGCTCAATGGGACTCTGGTTCCTACATGGTGATATCATATATGCAAGAGTATGCGTTAGTATGTTTGAATGTACTAAGTATGTAGGGTGCAATGCAATAAGAAATAGGGATCATAATCAAAATGCATAACAATAGGCAGTAGGCATAATATAACAATATTACATGTATAATCAATGCTTAAGTAAAACATGTTTAAGTAACTGATGCTTATGTAGGATAGCATATGTGTAGAAAGGTGCAAGCAAGATTTCAAAAGTACAAAGCCCTTGGTAGGTTGGTGATGGATGCTGCCCCATCACCTAGGTGCCAAGGTACAAACCCCTTGATAGGTTATCAAGGTACAAACCCCTTGATGGGTTACTGATGATACCGCCCCATCACCCTAGTGACAAGGTACAAACCCTTGATATGTTACCAAGGTACAAAACCCTTGATAGGTTAGAGGTTGGTCACACCCTACCTCCGATGGTGATTGAGGCATACCCCTCAATAGGCTATGGTCAATCCAACACTATATAGAGAGATATCATACACATACATCCATTTTATCATCATCACAACATCATATACATACTTTTCTTTCATCATCATAACATCATTCATAATATAAGACATATTTTGGACCTTTAATTCCTTAAGAAACCATAACCACACATTTTATCAAACACTTGGCGGTGTGAAATAGTAGTATAGGACCATGCAATATAGAGATGAAATCATGCAAGTAAATCCATTGTAAAACCATCAATTAATACCTTGCAACACCTTCAAGTAACATACATCAAAATCCCTCGTCAAATCTTCCAATAGATCCAAGATTTATAGCTCAAAACATGGCAAAACAGTCACAACTTTACATAGCTTTAACTTAGTTCATAGACATGTTCATACTAGCAAACCCATTTGTAAAATCAACTTTAAATCATGAAATATTAATTAAAAGAGGGCTTAGGCACCATAGGTGGAAGGAATTAATGGTTCAAAACCACATCTGTTAGGTGTAGAGTTGCTTGGAATTGAGATTCGGAAGAATGGAGGCTTGGAAATGATCTTTGAATCCAATCTTGTTCTTGGGTTTCCTTGAAATTGAATTGGAACTTGATTGTCACGCCCCAAAATCCTGTTAGGGCAGACTGGCACCCGTTGCCGATAAGGCCCAGGAGAACCAATCTATATCTATGCGCTTTCTATACATATTATAAGGGGTTCTTAACTTTAACGTGACATAAAGCAGATAAACAATGATAACAAGCCAAAAGGAAATGCATATGACTAGGCCGTTGGGGCCACGGTGTTTAAAGTACGAGACCTGACTTCACTTTTACTTTACATAGTCTACAAAGCCTCTAAATAAAAAGGAACAACTGATAAGGGTTGGGACAGGCCCCACCTCAACTAACTATACAATATAAACATAAGCTCTAGACATATACAAAGCCCCGAAGCAAGCTGGAGCTTGGTGACAGCAACTAAATATCTTGTACTCCTAATGGGGAGATCTACTAGCACCTGTACCTACAGCATGAAATGGAGGTCCCCCGTAAGGGACGTCAGTACGAGATAATGTACTGAGTATGTAAGGCAGGGAACACTGTATATGATATAACAACTCAAGTGAAACAGTACACTGATGTAGCATAAGAGACCACCTTTAGTTATACCGTGGAATCATGTACTTTATGTTATTTACATCACTTTACCTTTACTGTAAAATTTGTACTGTAAGATCTGTGCATAGCTGTAATACATATGACCAACTGATCAGTGGTAAACTGTATCGGGATCGTCCCTATGCTAGGTTCTTACGAACCCCCTCGGCCTACCACCCATAATACTATATTGGAATCGTCCCTATGATAGGTGCTTACGAACCCCCTCGGGCTACCACCCATAATACTATATCAGGATCGTCCCTATGCTAGGTTCTTACGAACCCCCTCGGGCTACCACCCATAATACTATATATTTTATCTTTCAATTACCTTTGAGATGATCTTTTGGTGGCCATAATATTGGAGCTATAAGACAGTATATGTAGCATATGACATGTGGATGATCATACAAGATGATATGACGATGAAAAGAGTACACTAAACAAATGATGAAATGCATATGAAATGGCACAACTCATGAACTTTATTTTGTAGCCTAAACTCATGTAACTTGGTGTCAAAGTATCTATGCAAGTTTGAAGGTAACTATGTATGGAATCATATGAACATGTAAAGGAGTGGAAACAAGCTTAATGGTTGTGGTGGAGTTGGTAGATGCCTTTATGTACCAAGGAAGTACCTATGTTTCATGCCAACCAATACAGAATTAGGTAACCTTACATACCTCGTCGTCGGACCTTGTTACTATCTCAAGATAACCTTTCCTTCCTCCAAATACTACAACATAGTAAGGGATAATACTAGCATTAAAATCCAATAGATACACCTTGGCAATCCAATTATATAAGAAAACAATACACGGGCAGCAAGTGGGTTTTTTATAACCCGGGCGTATTCCTTCAACCTTTCCTCTCCTTAATTGTATTTTCTCATACGCATTAGCACGTACACATCATGTACAGCCTATTTTAAGTCCATAAAAGCCTTACAAAAGCTCACAAAGCACAATACATCACAATTCAATACAATCTAAAAACGGGCAGCATAACGTTACCTTCCTTCACTACATTGCGATGTTGATAACTCCAAACCTATTCCAACTTTACCCAAAATGTTCCAGCAACATTTTCACATATACACATCCATGAAACAGTCTCAGAAAAGTAACAAATTAGTCATCAAGGACGTGAAGCAATAGCATTCAATCCAATAGTCCATAAGTTCAAATGAAACACACAATTGCAATATCATATAGGGACTCACTTTTGTGAACTATAAACATGGATAATCATACCTCTTTCACTATTCAAAATCCAACTTCCGTCAAATACATAAGTATTTACCTCATAGGAAAGCCAAGCAACAAGAGTAAAACCACTTAATTAACAAGAAAAGTGCACAAGACTCCTTAGCACACAATCTGTCCAGAAATTCTAGCACAATCATACTAACATATACTTCTTATTTTTCATAGTAAAACCATACTAAAAACATATGTAAGCTTACTTACCA
>JAPFFP010000094.1:4229614-4249524 GCA_026153255.1 Solanum medicagineum | reverse complement strand
GGAGAAACAAAACCGTGCGCTGGTGCATGGGCGACCCATGGCTGGCAAAGCGGACAATATATGCACGTGTGGGGTTCAGGCTGTTACAAATATCTAACTTAAATTATTTTTTCTTTAAATCTAACTTTCAAAATTATTATTTTTTTTGTCCCGAAAGCATTCTCTCTATAAATAGTACACTAATTATTGAAGAATTGACTATAGTTGTATTTTATATTTGAAGTAAAAAATACAATTATAAAATTTTAAATCTACACTTACATAATGTATTTTACTAAAATTGTGTTATTGAATAATTAATTATAACTTTTTAATAGATAAAATATTTACTTTATAGTTATTTTTAACGTGAAGTCTAATTGTCTTTCAATAGAGAGATTTATTTGGAGAGATAAAATAATTTTGCTAAAGGTATATGCTAATTATATGTTACTCCCTTTGTTCCTTTTTAGTTGTTATATTATGGTTTAGACTCAATTTGAGTAATTTTTAAAACTAAATAAGTTTGCATAATTTGATATTTTAAAATACAAAATTAAGATATTCAAAAACTATATGAAAAATATTATAAATTGAAATTTTTATCATATATATATGATGAAAAAATACATCTTACAATGCTAGTCTAAATTTATATTGTTTACTCTTGAGAAGAAAATTGTCACAACTAAAAAGGAATAGACGAGTACTATATAAAATTTTAACGTTTATTCAAGACATACTATAAATATATGAATTAAGACTATTAGTTGTGGAATATCTTTTTGGTGGCGGTGAGATACAAGAGAGGTGGAGGGATATATATGATCCAAACGTAATTTGTAATATAATAAATATTATGTAAAAATAAAATTAGAAAAACCAAAGCATATAATTTTTTTTAATCAACTGAACTTTGCTTTTTTAAAAAAATTAATCGTATATATTTTTCTAAAAAAAAGTTAAATAAACTGTATACTATATATACACACACTACGAAAAAAATGCATACAAAATTTTTTTAATTTTTTTCTTTAATACTTTAAAGAGTTTGGGCTTAAAGGAAAGGATGAACTTTTTTGTTTACGTTAAAAAGTGTTGGAGGAATAAATGAAAGAAACAAAATTAAGATTAATGAAATTTTTACCAAAAGATTAAAATTATCTTTTTACAATTGTGACCATTTTGTGGCCATTTAGTACTTCCCTAAATTTTCATAAATTTTACTTTAGAAGCATAAATTAGTTTTGTTTCTTTCTATCTTCCACATAGTAGATATTTTTATGGTCATTTTACATTATCTAATCACCATATAAAATTGTCAAAAATAACTTTTTTCCCTTAAAAAATTTATTATTTTTCCATTTGAGGCACTTCATTTTGCAATGTCCCAAGTTAATATTTTCTCTGAGTCCTCTTCTATTATAACTTTGTATATTAATAAAATAGTGTATTTTATTTACTAAGGATTGATTCATATTTTATTTATGTCACAACCTGAATTTGGCCCATAATAGTGCCTACCATAACTCCCGAGTTGGCGAGCCAAACTCAACATTTAAACTTTGCAACAAACAATTTGTTAGCAATAAACAAGTAATAATAAGTGAAAACTGCAACAATATAACCAAAAAAATTGGGTCTAAGCATAAATATGTAATATGATACAAAATTTACTAACTTCTGGAACGTAATCAAAAGACATACTAATGCTAGACCAACCATCTGGACCTGGAATAATCAAAATAGGAGTTTAAATACAAGATGTTGATATATATATATATATATATGTATGTATGTATTTATATATATTACAATGGTCTAACTGTCCAAAATTATAAACTATAATCAGTGCAAAAGAAGGAATGCAACAAATTTCTGGATACCCGGAAATCACTTTGGTTGGTACCAAAAATCACTTTTTAGTAACTTAAGCCTTCAAAAGAACAAAAGTTAAATATCACAACTTGTTCAATAAAATTTGAAAACTAAGTTCAGAAACGGATCAAACATGACTTGAAGCAACTATCGAGAGGGAGGGCTAAAATGCTAATTTTTTTTAAAAAAAAAATTAAAATGACCTTCAGGATGATTGCATTATAAAACAGATTGGTTACTAATTATTGTCTATCCACATGTTAAGCTTTATAATTTATGACAAGTATTCCTTCGAAATTTGACTAAGCACTGAGTGGACTTTAATGTGGAGGCTCAACATAAGGGGTCTCTAGTAGCAATCTTTAGTTTGTAATTATATGCCACCATATGATTTTGTCTTTATTGACTTTCTAGTAGATCCACAAATAACATTTATTATGGCCCATTTATGAAGTAGAGTCTACCTTGACAATTAGTCTCTCATTTCTCCGTAAAAAATTCTATGTTATAACTCATATGATCTTATTGTCGATTATAGTTGATATCCCACATATGATTATGATTTCTTATAATTCATGCTTCTTTAATGATTTTCACTATGATTCTTTCTATGCCTTGATCATATTTATGATTTAATTATGTATTAAATGCTTCTCTTATTATGTTCTTTACGTTGGTCAATTGCATATTATAACTTATAGCATGTTGATTTTTCACATACTCCGGACATTCAAACCTACTGACTGCATACTTCTTTTGCGTATATTATTTTATAATATTACTACAAACATCGCTTCTTCTACACGTGGAAAGTTGCTATTCTTTCATATATTGGAATTGGTGAGTCCTCATCATGTTTCGAGGACATGCTTATGTTTATCTTTACACTTGTTTATTTCCTTAATTTAGTTTTGTTCAAACATTGAGTTAGCTAGGGCATATCCTAGTAACTCATCTATGTTTAGAGGCTATTTAGACATATGTTGTATTAAGAGTCTATGTTGTCTTTTGCACTCTTCCTTTCCTATGTTTTCTGGTTGAACTTTATTAGCTTTTGTTTCGCATTCTCTTATATCTCAATGTCTTTACTTACCTTATGTATACTTCAAAGAGGCTTGGATGAAGTTCCTTGGAATCCTAATCATTCTATCATGTCTAGGGCCTAGTTTGGATCGTAACAATTATTTTAATTTGCTTGTCCAATTTATGAAATAAAAAAAATATTTAATTTCTACCCTTAGTGATAAATACTTGCACACAAAGTATCAGTAATCAAATTTAGAATTTCAAACATTGAGTTAGCTAGGGCATATCCTCTAGACATATGTTGTATTAAGAGTCTATGTTGTCTTTTGCACTCTTCCTTTCCTATGTTTTCTGGTTGAACTTTATTAGCTTTTGTTTCGCATTCTCTTATATCTCAATGTCTTTACTTACCTTATGTATACTTCAAAGAGGCTTGGATGAAGTTCCTTGGAATCCTAATCATTCTATCATGTCTAGGGCCTAGTTTGGATCGTAACAATTATTTTAATTTGCTTGTCCAATTTATGAAATAAAAAAAATATTTAATTTCTACCCTTAGTGATAAATACTTGCACACAAAGTATCAGTAATCAAATTTAGAATTTCAAAGCATTATTAATAATGTTAGTATATGACAATAAAATTCGCGTCGAGAAAATAATAATCAAGGAACGAAGAATATTGCAACAATTGTAGTATTTTATATCAAGGAGTGAGTTCTACAATCTCTATAAATCCTCTTATTTGCCTTTTCAAATATATATTCAAGGGATCTTTAGCTTATTCTTGAATCTTGAAAACTAGATATATTTGATCTTGACTTTTACTTGAATTCAAGAGCTTTGGGGCTTGATCTTGAATTTGTTGATCTTGATTAAATGATTTGATAAACTTGAACTTGATATGATCTCATTCTTGAACTTGATCTTGACTTATACTTGAATCCAAGGGCTTTTGGGCTTGTTCTTGAATTAGGTTATCTTGATCTTGATGCGTTCTTCAACTTGGATGCTTGATTTCTTTGAATTCTTCTTGTTGCTTGTAGAGAAATCTGCACATTTGATCCACAAGCTCTCTCTGGCTTCTTGTTAGAATTTTTGATATCAATTCTGAATCATGAGGACCCCTTTATATAATTGTAGAATAGAGGACTCATGATAGAATCAGACCTTCTTCCGGCCAGGTGACATGGCGTAGGAAAAGTGATAAGAATAGGTTTCCTTGAGTTATGATGGAATCAAGCTTTCTACTGGTCAATCATATTTAAGGTGACATGGCGCAGGAAAAGTGATAAGAATAAGACTCGTTTCAAGTGACATGACAATATTTGATTGGTTGAGACACATCACTTGTACATGTGGCATATTTTCATTAGCCTGTGATTTGAGATAGGAATGTCATGTCATTCTGACACGTGGCATGATCATATTAACTTCTTTGTTTGACTTGACATGCCACGTCATCCGCCACGTAGCATCAAGTTGGCTTCTAGGATGGGGGGATATTGAGCCCAATAAAGTGGGTCATCTTTTTTAGCTCAAATAAGTGAATTTGGGCTTTTAATTAAATTCATATTTCAATGGACTTAATTAATTAACCAAATTATATTAACCTATAATATTTATTTGGACTAATATATTTTGAATTTAATATATTTTGAATCATTTTATAAAATTTATATTTTAATAAATTTTATATGATTACAAATGCCCTCTACTTCAAGTCTTGTCAGGATAATTTATCTTTTTAAAGACTAGACTTGAAGTACTTCCAAAGAATCAAATCGACCCCATTTAATTTGAAAACTGAATGCAATCAAGATTGGGACAATTTTCTTTGGATTCAATTGCTAATTTTTCACCTCCAGGAGATTCTCCTCAAAGTGATGACTAAATTTATGTGAAATGTGTCTTTTGTATCATCAGCCCCCAAATACAACATTATTTGGTCTTTTGGATTCTTGAAGAGCACATTAATTTCACTTGCTTGTATTGTGCCATGCATATATATACATATGTATACACATTAGCTGAAAAATTAAATAATGAGAGCACTACTAAGCAATAAGTATTTCTTTAATTTTTTTTAATCCTTAATTGCCGAAGGCGGTGAATTGACGAGACAAAATCCCTTTTGAACCCAAAATGTGATTTTCCCATCATAATCACATTAGGAGTCAAAGGACCCTTTTTTTTTTAGTCCAAAAAAAAAAAGGGAAATTCTAATCCTATTAGGAGTCAAGTGGTTCGAACATGTTCACCCCATAAATAGGGTCAAATACATCATATTCTTCCATTGATTTCTTGAAGGAGCACATGTTTTCAACTCCTTTCTGGTGAGTATTCTTTGTGCATTTATTTATTTGTTTTGTGCATTTTTTTCTCTCTCTCTCTCTTTTCGTGTGTTCTCTTGTCATCCCTCCCTCTTTTCTTTTGTAGGGTTGTGAATTTAAGCTTCATTGAATCACAAGAAGATGGTCTTAAGGTGCAAAAGGATGGATTCGCATTCCCACCTTAAGCAAGATAATTTCATGGTAATTCTTATCGCGGGAAGTAATGGATACTCATTCCCGCCTTAAGAATAAGGTAACTTCATGGTAAGTCTTGTTGCTCAAAGGAATGGATACTCATTCCCGCCTTAAGAATAAGGTAACTTTATGGTAATTCTTATCGCGCAAAGGAATGAATATTTATTCCCGCATTAAGAATAAGGTAACTTTATGGTAATTCTTATCGCGCAAAGGAATTTAAGAATAAAGTAACTTTATAGTAATTCTTATCGCGCAAAGGAATGGATACTTATTCCTGCCTTAAGAATAACAATTTGAAGATGTCTTATAGTGAAAAGGAATGAATACACATTCCCACCTTAAGACAATTTGAAGACGTTCTGAGGGTGAAAAGGAAGGAATACGCATTCCCACCTTAAGAATGAAAATTTGAAGATGCTCTTATGATGAGAAGGAATGGATACGCATTCCCACCTTTAGATAATTTGAAACTGTTCTTAGGATGAAGAGGAATAGATATGCATTCCCGCCTTAAGAATGAAAATTTGAAGATAGTTCTTAAGTGAAAAAGAATGGATACACATTCTCACCTTAAGAACGACAATTTGAAGACTTCAACTTTCAGGCTCGATGATTTGCAAATATGATAAAGCTTAAAACTTTAGTTTGAAGACTTCAACTTGCAAACTTTGAAGATTTTCTTGAAGTTCACATACATAGTTTCTTTAAAGGACCATGGTGGATGTTAAACTTCAATTTGGAGACTTAGAGGATTTGAAGGCTTCAACTGACCCAAATACTTGAATAATTTGCATATTTGGACGATTACGACTTTAACATGCATACTTAGAAGATTTGAAGACTTCCACTTATAGTTTTGAAGAATTTGAAGACTTCAATTTGCAAACTTAATAGACTTGAAGACTTCAATCTTGCAGATTTACTTCAACTTGCATACTTGAAGAATTTGAGGACTTCAGCTTGCATAATTGAAGAATCTGAAGACTTCACCTTGTGTAATTAAAAGATCTAAAGACTTTAACTTTCATACATAGAGGATTTAAAGGCTTTAGCTGGTGTACTTAGAGGTTTTGAAGACTTCTCTCCCATATTTGGAGGATTTGAAGAATTCAACTCACGTACTTGGAGAATTTGAAGACTTTAACTTGTGTACTTCAAGGATTTGAAGGATTTATCTCACACACTTAGAGATTTGAAGTCTTCATCCCGTGTACTTGGAGGATTTTAAGGCTTTGAACTTCATACTTTGAGAGATATGAAGACTTCAAGTTGTATACTTGGAGAATTTGCAAACTCTAACTTGCATACTTGGAGTATTTGAGGACTTCAAATACACTATTGAGGAAGCTCATATTTAATAGGGGTTTGCCCCCATTGAGTCACCACTATTTAGTATGAGTCTAAAGTTTGATGAAAGGTACTCATAGCTTTAACACTCATGTAAGAGATCAAGTGGGGACATGTTGTTTTTTTAATGCTCATGCAACTGAACCTTGAACATAATTCTAAGAGCCTACCTACCTTAATGAAGAGGATCAAGTTACAACGTAGTTTTGGGAGAGTGAGTGTTTTTTTCTGGTCTGTCGTACACAGTTTATACTCTTGCTGGCCAAGAGTAACATGCAATTTATGCTTATGTCATGAAACGTCATCTCACTTCAAGGGTAGTACCTCTTAAGGAATTTTGCATTTGTGGGACCAATCCTTAAGCCATTTGCATCAAAAAGTTTGTACGCGCCATTTAAATATGCTTCTTATACTATATATGGCCCATCCCATTTCGAGGTGAATTTTCCCCTAGATTTATGTGAAGTGATAATGGGTCTCCTTACTACAAGGACTTGGTCTCCGACTTGAAAGTACCTCAGATGAACCTTTGTGTTAAAAGCACGAGATAGACGAGCTTGATAGCATTCAAGATTTTGTTGAGCTTCAAGCCTCTTTTCATCTAGCGCTTCTAACACGGAGAGACATAGTCGAGCATTCTCTTCTTCAGTAATACCCTCCTGAATAACAAGTCTCAAGGAAGGTAACAATCGCTCAAGTGGCAGGAATGCTTCAACTTCAAAAGCAAGCGAATATGTGGTTGCTTGAGTCGGTGTGCGATATGTTATCCTATATGCCCATAAGGCTTATTCCATTCTTTCATGCCAGTCTCGTTTGGACTTGGAGACTACTTTCTTCAGGAGATTGCATAGTGTCTTATTGAATGCTTTAGCGAGACCATTGGCGGTAACATGATACATAGAGGATTTGTGTTGCTTGAAGCTGAAAAGATCACAAATCTTATTAATTAATTATTTATCTAATGGCTTTCCATTATGGGTTATTATGTATCGAGGGATGCCAAATCGGTATATGATATTCACTCGAATAAAATTTGCAACATTCTCCTTCTTTACTTCCTTGAGAGTGACAACTTCAGCCTATTTCGAGAAGTAATATGTTGTAGCCAAGATATATAGGTGCCCACCAGAAGATTTTGGCAGTGGTCTGACAACATCCAATCCCTAAGAATTGAACGACCAAGATGCAATAGTTGGGTGTAAAACTTCAGGCGATTGATGTATCAAGTTTGCAAGGAATTGACAAGCTTTGCATCTTCGAGCATAATCCAAGAAATCTTTTACCATGGTTGGCCAATAATACCCCATTCTCTTTATGTGAAAGTGAAGTTCTTGTCCAGATTGGTGCGATCCACATACTCCTAAATGCGCTTTTTGCAGAGCTTGAATTGCTTCTTCCTCTCCCAAACATCGAAGGAGTACCCCCCTCAAATGATCTTCTATATAGTGTGTCCTTATAGTAAAGGAAATGAGGTGCATGACGACAGATGTCAATCTTTCTTCTGACATCTTTTGGGAGTATCCCGTAACATAAATAGTCTATGATAGTTGGTCGCTAGTCCTCTCTATTGGCTTCAGAAACTGTAACAACATGCTCAAGCTTATTCTCCATATATTCATCTTCATCCAGTGGTGGTACTACCCATTTTTAGAAAGGTAGTAACTTCCATTTGATAGGGAAGAGTTAGAGTTGAAGCTAGAGCAGCTAAGGCATCTGCTGTTTTATTTTCCTTTTCTCAGCACATGTTGGAGGGTTATATCTCTGAACCATCCTATTAACTTTAGTGATAGGGGCATAGTTCTGGCTTCTTGCCACATAGGTTCCCAAAAGCTGTTTAATCACAAATTGAGAGTCACCAAAGACTTGCAGTTGTAATTGTTTCATGTCGACCGGCATTTTAAGACGAAGTATCAATGCATGATGTTCTGCAACATTATTGGAGCAATATCGTTTCAATGTTAAGGAGAATGGTAGGACCTCTTCCCGCAATGTGACAAATACCACTCCAGCGCCAACTCCTCCACGATGTGTAGCCCCATCAAAGTATATCTTCCAAGGAGGTTGTATTTCAATGGCCATCATGTCTTTATTAGGGAGCTCATCAGTTAGCTCCCAATCATCTGGTATCGGATGGTCTACCAGGAAGTCTGCTAATGTTTGTCCCTTTATAGCTTTTTGAGGGACGTACACGATCTTAAATTGTTGGAATTGGAGATACCACCTTGCCAATCCATTGTTGAGGACTGGTTTCGACATGAAACTTTTGATAGGATTTGCTTTAGATATCAGACGAACAACGTGAGCTTGAAAATAATGCTTCATCTTTTGAATTGAGAAGACTAGAGCCAAAGATAACTTTTTGATTGGCGAATAATTTAGTTCATATGGTGTCATCAGTCTGCTCAAGTAGTAGAGGGAGTTTTCTTTGCCTTTACTATTCTCTTGAGCTAATAGGTCTCCAATGGACCTTTCTCGCGCCACAAGGTAGAGTATCAATGGCTTTTTTAGGTATAGGGGATGCTAGAACTGGAGGGTTTGCCATATATACTTTGATACTATCAGAAGCTTCGCTACATGTTTGGTCCCACTTAAAAGGAACACCTTTTCTTCATAAGATGATTGAATGGATGGCATCTCCCAACTAGATTCGAGATGAACCTCCTCAGGTAAGCTCACTTTCCTTGAAGTCATTTTAACTCATGAATATCTCGAGGCTCAATCATCTTTAGGATGCCATCGACTTTAGCTTTATCAATCTCGATCCCTTGATATCGCACAATAAAGCCAAGAAACTTGCAAGAAGTAACCCCAAAGGCACATTTCAATGGGTTCATCCTTAGCTAATATCTTCTGAGCAATTCAAACACCATCCTTAAGTCTTTCAGATGGTCGCCCCTCTTTCTCAACTTCGCCACAAAGTCATCAACATAACATTCGACATTTTGGTGAAGTTATCAAATATATTCTGCATAGCCCTTTGATATGTGGCACTAGCATTTTTTAGACCAAAAGGCATCACTTTGTAGCAATAGATACCTTTAGGGGTGCGCAATATAGTTAGTTCTTCATCCTTCGATGACATGTAGATTTGGTTATAACCAAAAAAATCATCCATGAATGATATTGCCTCATAACCAGTTATAGCATCAATTTAGCTCTGGAATGGGTAGTGGGAACTCATCTTTAAGACATGCATTGTTGAGATTTCTGAAGTCAACATAAACTCGAATTTGACCATTCTTCTTCCTCACGGGAACTATGTTTGAAATCTACGTGGGCTATTTAAATTCACGAATGAAGCCTGTCCCAATGAGCTTGTTGACTTCATTCTCAATTAATGGGACCAACTCTAGCCTAAAACGTCTTTGAGCCTGCTTTACAGGACGAGCACCATTATTGACTGCGAATTGGTGGACTCGCTATTTTAGGATTTAAGCGAGGCATTTCCTTGTAATGCCAAGCGAAGATATACTTATAGTCTTTGAGTAGACTCATATAAGCATTTTCTTTCTCTATTATTTATTTGAAAAAAGGGAAGCGGGTCATACAAAGTATATTGAGTGGGTAAGTGAGGCCCATAAAATCAAACGAATCAAGCCCAGCGCCGTCAATGTACTATGGCCCACTACATTTAGTGGCCTTTTGGCTTATTATAATATTATAATTTTTTAAAAAATTAATTAATTAACCTATGCTAAGAAATAATTTACCTTCATAATAAATTATTATTGGCAGCTGTAGACCACTTTTTTTTTTTTTAAAAAAGGTTATGAATCCATTTATTATTGGCAAAACTTAATAGTTTTGCTTCAAACTTTATATTAATGCAACTTCTAGAAAAGCATTTAAGTAAGTTGGCCTTGGATCTTCATCAGTGCCAAGGTTAACTTCCTTTAAAGGATCTATTGTGACTTTCACTCATTCTTCGAGTTTTGGTGAAGCATCTCCAGCATCTTCTTCCTCTTGTAGATCATTCTCACTAACAGATTTATGGTAACACCAAGTAATATATTCTGATCCTCCATTAACCTTTACTTTAGATGAGGCATCGAGCTCCCTCAAAGCTGCAATATGATAATCGAGCTCCCTCAAAGCTGCAATATGATATGAGGAGCCTATACTTTCTTCATCTTCCTCACGTTCCTTGGTTTAAACCATGATGTGAGTCTTTGCCTTCAGTACCTCTCCACATGAAACCATGAGTTCCTCTTTTCGCTTCATCCTAGAGGAAATTATGCTTTGGATATCCTTTTGGATAAGCGGAGCAAGCACACTTAGGTAACTTCTTCGACGCTTCTTATTTTCTTCAATTGTCCCAACCTCTCGAACACAAAATTTCTCGTAGTGGATTTTCGAAGTTGATTGAAGATAGAAGGCCTTTTGTTAGAAAAAGAAGACTCATCTTCCATGGTGATGTTATTGTTACTTCCTCTTCTTATGGAAATACGGACTGGAGGTGGTTTGCTATAGCCCAAACCTTCACGCTCTTTCCTGGTGACATCATCTGAGGGGAGTTACCCTAATTTATATGGCTCATTAGGGTTGTACCAAACCTTTTAAGTAACTTGTAAGCATTTAGATCAAAGCCCTTTGTACGTTTTGTAGGGAGTGGCATATCTTGAGGTGGATTTTGAGCCACAAACTCTCCCAGCAACTTTGAAGACAAGTTGATTGCATCAATGAATTTGATAGGAAGAGTTATCCCTCCCAGTACATTTCCCTGAACATCATATGATTGTCCTGCTTTTTTCTTTACCTTCAGAACATAGCAGGGCATAGAAATTGGCTTCTTTTTCGAGGACATGATCTTCCCTTTATCTGGATAGGACTCTAACTCCCCAATACTAGCCTTGACCTTTTCAACCACCACATCAATTATTTTGTTGCGCATTGGACTTGGTCGATTTCACATCGTCGAGTTTTGCTTCCTTTACAATATAATTCTTCAGATAGAATTTTGCATCAACAAAGTGTACTCAACTTCAGTGAAAGGATTATCATCAACAACTATTTTCTTTTGAATTCCTTCTTAGAGATACTTCAAACATTAGAAGTAAGAGGATGAGACAATTTTGTTCTCATGTACCCAAGGCCTAACAAGCAATATATTATATGAAGTCTTTGCATAGATCGCAAATCACCAATATGAATTTCTAACTTAATGGAGCCTATAGACCACTACCCCTTTTGATTGAATCCTTGTATTAACAGACGACTTTCACTAGATTCCTCAGTCGTGATGCCCAATTTGTTCAGTGTATGGATGGGAAGAATGTTAACACCAGATCCTTCATCAGTCAAGATTCTATTTATCCACTTCTCTAGCACATAACCCATCATGTACAAAGGACAAGCTTTTCACCGCATAGGAGATCATCCTCTGTAAATGTGATTTTTGTATCACATGCATGTGTTTCTTGAGAAGAGGGTTTTACAGGCTTCTTAGAAGATAAGGGAGACACTTTTGATGAGGTTTCGCCTGTTGCTTCTTCTTTATCCATAAGAGACATCGTTGATGAACTTTCAACCTACTGTCTCTCCTTTGTTTGTGTTAAAACATGATGCCTCAGTGTTGTCTTAGAAAGTTCTAGTATGAAACAAACTCGGCAAGAATTCTCCAAAAGTCATAGGACTTCATGCCTTTTGGTAGTGATGTATTTTCACCTTTTGTTTATTTGGACGCATGACTAGCTTTTGCTTCTTTGGTCTCCTCACCATCCTTCATTTTGTCGGTTGCTTAGATGACTCTCTTCGTGAACTTGTCTTCTTATATCTTCACCTAGTCACGAGAATACAAACTTCATTATCATTATCTCTATCAGTTTGGATTTTATTAGCTCTAATGACTTCTTCTCTCTGGGAGTATATATCTGGATTGGGTCAACCGAGCCAAAAGTGATAGAGATTTGGTTAGAACTTGCTTTCTCATCATCAAGGACAATCTTCTCCTCCCTAGCCAATTACATGACTTTATCCTTGAAGATGAAACACTTTTCAAGAGGAAGACCCAAAAGTCTATGATATTTGCAATAGTTTGGATCATCAATTTTTCCAGCTTCATCGGTCTGTCTCATCTCCAGTAAATCAATGATGAGCTTCAGTTCAACCAATTCATCAAGTATTTGAGAAACATCAGAATCCAGAAAGGGGTATTCTTTTTCTTGCATCTCCTTTAAAGTCAACTTTTGATTTGGACGCCCCTGAAAAGTTGTCTTCACACTCTTCTTCCTACTCTCCTTCATAGTAAACTTCACAGGCGATGCGTTGACATTCATGGATTCCTTGTTATCATTCTTGAGCACAAATTTGCTCTATTTCTTCGGTTCCTGCTTGTCTTTTCCTTTGCAAGGATCATGGACCGGCATCATATCTTTCCCAGTAGAAGACATACTTAACTTCATGTTGTGAGCACGAGCGACTAGATCCTTAAAGGACTTTGGCTTGATTCCTTGTAGGATACAGAGAAGCCCCCAATGCATTCCTTGGATACATATTTCTATTGTAGAAGCTTCACTAAGTCTATCTTTGCAGTTGAGACTTGCGTTCCTCCATCAATTTATGGAGTCGATGATTGGTTCATCCTTTCTTTGGCGAGTATTTGTGAGTTCTACCATGCTCACTGTGTGGCTTGTGCTATAGAAGCAATTGAGAAACTCATGCTCTAGTTGCTCCCAACTATCAATAGAATGAGGTTCAAGATCAGTGTACCAGTCAAAGACATTCCCTTTTAAAGAGCGAATGAACTGCTTGAAAAGATAGTCTCCATAGGTCCCAGCGCTATTACATGTCTCCACATAGTGTGTAACATGTTGCTTTGAATTTCCTTTTCCCTCGAACTGTTGAAATTTGGGAGGTTGATAAGCAATAGGCATTTTAAGGCTATCAATCCTCGCGGTGTATGTCTTGGCATACATATGGGAAGACTTGGCGAAGTCTTCATACTTGTCTTTAATAGTCCCTTCAATGAACTCCTTTAATTGATCGAGTGAGATCATTCCTTCAACGGAAACTGGCAACTACTTGAGAGTCGGCACTTTCTTTGCAGGATTTTCAGTCTCTTGAATCTCAATACCCTTCCCAGGTGCACGACTAGATTCCCCATCTAATAAGCCATATATTGTATCCATAAAGTTAATTATCGACGCCAGACTCTTGGTATTGTATATGCCTGGTCAGTCCTTCAATCATCTTTGTCGGATTCGCAAGTCGTTCCTCCATGGATGAAACATCAGTTGTCATTGCTTGCATGACTGTTGGAGGCATAGAAGAGTAGCATGGATTATCATGGAAGTTGATCTTCAGAAGTCTCACATTATGCGACGCATATGGAGAAGATTCATAGAATGAGTCTTGGTCTTTCTTTGTAGTAGAATTCTTGAAACCAGAGACCTCAAGTAGAGCTAAAGTCTGCTTGATCTTCTCAGCAACACTACTTCCTCCTTCTAAAGCATTTGTATAAGACCTTGCTCCCCTTGGAGTTGAAGATCCAAAATCAGGAGTTAGTGCAGACGACACCCACAGTGTTTGTTATCCTAGCAAGTGGCTTTGCTCCTTGTAACACATTTCCAACACTTCCAAAAGTAATACCCAGGATTCCCTCTACTTCAGAAGAGAACTTAGAATCAATAGCCTTAGAGGAAGTTGATTGGGAGTTGATCTTCTTGGAAGCCATTTGAATATTCTTTGATTCTTGAAAAGTTGAGATAAGAGGTAGAGATTGTCCCACTGGGCGTGCTAGAATTTGTATGATAATAAAATTCACATCGAGAAAATATTAATCAAGAAATGAAAAATATTGCAACAATCGCAGTATTTTATTTCAAGGACTGAGTTCTACAATATCAATAAATCCTCTGATTCGTCTTTTCAAATATAAAATTCAAGGGCTTTTTAGCTTGTTCTTGAATCTTGAGAACTTGATAGATTTGATCTTGACTTGTACTTGAGTTCAAGGGCTTTTGGGCTTGCTTGAATTTGGTGGTCTTGATCTTGATTTAATGATTTGATGAACTCGAACTTGAACTTGATATGATCTTGTTCTTGAACTTGATCTTGACTTGTACTTGAATCCAAGAGCTTTTGGGCTTGTTCTTGAATCCGGTGATCTTGATCTAGATAGGTTCTTGAACTATGCTTGATTTCTTGATTTCTTGAATTCTTGAATTCTTCTTGTTGCTTGTAGAGAAATCTGCATGTTTGATCCACGAGCTCTCTCTAGTTTCTTGTTAGAATTCTTGCTGTCAATTCTGAATTCTGAGGACCCATTTATATTGTTGTAGAATAAAAGAATCATGATAGAATTGGACCTTCTTCCCATCAATCTGATTTAAAGTGACATGGCACCGAAAAAGTGATTAAGAATAGGTTTCCTTGAGTTATGATGGAATCAGGCTTTCTTCTGGCCAATCAAATTTAAGGTGACATGACACAAGAAAAGTGATAAGAATAGGACTCCTTTCAAGTGACATGGCAATATTTGATTGGTTGAGACACATCACTTGTACATGTGTCATATTTTCATTGGCCTTTGATTTGAGATACGAATGTCATGTCATTCGGACACGTGACATGATCCTATTATCTTCTTTGTTTGACTTGGCATGTCATGTCATCCACCATGTGGCATCAAGTGGATCTATAGGATGGGAGGATATTGAGCCTAATAAAGTAGGTCGTTTTTTGTAGCTCAAATAAATGAATTTAGCCTTTTAATTAAAATTCATATTTCATTGGACTTAATTAATTAACCCAATTATATTAATCCGTAATATTTATTTGGACTAATATATTTTGAATTTAATATATTTTAAATCATTTTATCAAAATTTTATTTTAATAAATTTTATATGATTACAGTTAGTTTAGTAAAAGAACACGTCTAATTATTTTTTCTTAAGGGGGTATCATATCAAGAAGGGTCAAGTAATATAAAACACATGGAGTAAGAGCATGGAGAAAAACAAAAAATATATGCATACATACATATAGACACGCTTAATGCATATTATAT
This sequence comes from Solanum medicagineum, assembly GCA_026153255.1. Taxonomy (NCBI): domain Eukaryota; kingdom Viridiplantae; phylum Streptophyta; class Magnoliopsida; order Solanales; family Solanaceae; genus Solanum; species Solanum medicagineum. The sequence continues at coordinate 4,233,754 of JAPFFP010000094.1, read as the reverse complement.
TGAAATAACAATCATGAAAATAATATCAAATTTTCTGACAAATTCATAAAGCTGTTATTCTACTTATAATGATAATGAACTTGAAGAAAAAGTTATAAATACCTATATTAAAAATACATATTTATATAATATAAAGAAGTATTACATATATGTGATATAATAAGGGTAAAATGGAAAATGCATAGGGTAGGGGGGGGAGGGAGTTTGATTATTATTCAAAATTGAGAGGGAATTTGATTTTTAAAAGCAAAGTTGGAGGTAAAAATGATTTTCACCCTTTTAAATTACATATTTAAAGTGATGAAAATTGAGAAAATAATTAGAAAAACTACTTATTCAGGATGAAATTAGTATACTTGTCAATAATATATATTCCCCTTGCACCTTGGGTCACACTAGCTTGAGATTGTGCACCCTCAGCCTTGAAATTTTGATAACTTTGAGACTTCTAATCATACCTATTTGGCTGGATGGGTGCACTCGCTAAAGAGGGTGCATGATGGGATGATCTTTTCTAGATGTAGGACTTGTCACCCTTATTTTGTCTCTACTGGCTAGGCTCATGCCCATCTGATTTTGCCTTCCTGCTTGTTCGCTTTTCTCTATCTCTTTTCTTGTCTTCCTCTGTCTGTTGGGAATACACCATGATCTTGTAGATATCCATACCGGGGATCAAAAAAGCTTCCTTGCACTCCTTCTGCACATGTTTGCGCAATTCGAACACAAACGTCCTCATCCTGGCCCTCATGTCTTGCACCATCTCCGAAGCATACTTGGACAACTTTATAAACTTAAGACTATACTCCTTAAATGTCATTCCTCCTTGCTTCAGGTTCACGAACTCATCCATATTTGCCTCCCTCAACTCTTGAGGGGGGAGATGGTCCAGGAAAGCGGCTTCAAACTCTTCCCATTCTGCAGGCACTACATCCTCATCTCTATTATCCTCCCATAGGTTATACCAAACATTAGCAACATCCTTCAGCTGGTAGGAAGCAAGCTCAACTCCCTCGATCTCATTGGCATGCATAGCTTTTAGGACCTTATACATTTCATCAATAAAATTTTGTGAGTCCTCCTCGACCTTCGACCCCGTATACAGTGGTGGGTTTATCCTCAAGAAATCTCTAAGTCGGGTTGCAGGTGAGGACTCTTGTGAGCAAGAACTAGGAGCCTGGGAACCCCGACTATTACCCTTGGGTGACACCAGCTAAGTCAGCATAGTGATGACACCCCTAAACTCTGCCTCAGTAGTGGGAGCTTGTTGGGGCTATGCAGGGGCGCCTATAAGACCTCAACAGTCCAAGCAGGCCATCCTTGTCTCCTTACCTTAGTCTGAACCGAGACCTCTGGGTGGGAATTCTCAGTAGCAGGGGCTGAGGCATCTCTCTGAGCACCTTTTCTCTTCGGCGACATTTTCTGTAAACGTGGAATGCATGAATTAAAACGATATTTCCATAGGGTTAAACTTTATCGCATGAATTCAAATCATAAAAGAAGAGTAACACTTCCTAATGCCGTATGGCTTCCTACATATGAAGTGTAGTGCACAACACACCCATAAACAAGACTCTACTAGATACAGCTTCATAGACTTCCTAGGACACTCAAACTTTGTGCTCTAATACCAAGTTTGTCATGCCTCGGGAGGCTACCCTAGGCGTAATTGGCACTTGGAGACTATTGCTAGCCCCCAAGCAAACCACCTAGTCCTGTCACACTCGTTCAGTCAATAAATCAGTGGAAGGCATTCAAGATTTATCTAGCTATCGGTGGGCTATAATACTCATCATCTACGTCTATCACATGAAACAAGATTAAAGGAACAATCTCAGTATAAAGAAGGAAAAAAGGGGGAAAAGAAATCCCAACATCAATCATCATACGTCTATGTCTATGGAGCCTCTATAACTACTATCTAAGAAGGTACCATGATAGGCCATGGCTACCACTATCAAATGAAATAACTCAAAGCAATAGAAAAAGAGGAATACGGGCATCCTCCGAATGTAGTGGAGGACTCACCAAGTCTCTGTCTGGGAATCTGTGAACCTCAACGATTCGCCAGATGAAGTCCTCTGTCTATCTAATCTGCATCATAAAACGATGCAGCGCCAAGGAGGCGTTAGTACGTGGAATGTACTGTATGTAAAATGCGCTAATGTAGACAATATCGGCAAGATAATTTAGTATGACATCATCTCATCCATCACTCGATCTTAACTATGAATAAGGGACAAGACTTCATCAAATCACTATCAGCCAAGACTCATACTATCACATCAACCTCAGAGTATTATCAATATGAAACCTACCTAGGAGTTTCTCTAACTGACAACCATTACCTTTGAGTCAGTGATGATACAATGAAGAGATGTCGTTTCCACATCCACCCAGTATCTTGTCGGGGTAAAGGATGAGTCTATCAAGGGATCCCAAAAGTCTATCAAGTCCTTTGCGGGACAAAGGAAACATCCACTTTAGTTAATGAGTGCGAGTGGGGCTCACTTATTCCTATTTCTGTGCTTATACTCCTCCCAGGACTCAACATACTCATAAGTCTATCAACATCAGGATGGTTATACAACTGACCTCCCACAGACAAGGACCTCACCTCATCTCATCTGACCTTTTATCAACTCGAGGAATAGGATCATCCCTTCAAACTCTATCTTAATCTCGTTTAAACCCTAATAACACTAATTGGATCAACTTCAGCCTTAAATATACTCATCTCAGGATACAGACCATAGCAATCAATACTCCCAGATAGTCAGGGCTCTAGACATTACCTCTAAGTTCATTCTTGAAGCCTTAACAAGGAAATGATATAGGGTAGATACACAATCATACAATAGCACATGCAAAAAGTTAATTCAAGGTATGATGATCTTCAATTTAAGAAAATATGTAAAAATTAAAGATAGTTTTCAAGATTACTTTCAAGATATCACAAACCAGACCCATCCTATTCAACTATTCAACCTAAATCAATTAAGGGGCACATGGGAGAACAATACCATGTTCTGGGTAGCCTTTACAAACCTAAGATGAAGATTTCACTAATCTTCAACAAGAATTTGGACTCACACTTTCAATCCTTAGGCTCTTTCTTGCATACTCTATGACGAACCAAGTCTAGGGCCTAGACGTGACACGGCGAATGGGGAACCCAAAGGGACCCCAAATAAGCCTCTTAGCATAACGTCACACATCCTTGGGTGCGAAAGCATACAAAAGACATATACAATTATAAGTAAGAGTAACGGGACTAAGGGGGATACTTGCATAATCATCTAATTCAAAAGTCAAGATTCATGCTCATATATAGTACAGACCTTGCCCAACATACAGCTCTAAAATATAGAAAGAGTGGGGGCCATGACAAGCTACCGGGCTCACCCTCATAGTCAAATGTAACATAAGATAGTATCTCAAAATGTAGATAATAGGGAAAGACATAAACCGAAGTCCCCAAAAAGGAGGACTCACCAACAACTTTGAATAGCACCGTCTAGCCATGCGGGGAGGAGGAGGATGATCAACTCGGGCATCAGTTTCTACATGGTAATATCATGAAGGCAAGAGTATGCATTAGAACGTTTGAATGTACTAAGTATTTGGAATGCAATGCAACAATAAACAAGCTTCATAATCAAAATACGTACATTAGACAATAGGCATAGTATAGAAAAATGGCATGTATGATTGATGCCTAAGTAAAACATGCTAGGATTTACTTATATAAGATATCATCATGTGTAGAAGAGACCAAGCTAGAATTCCCAACTTTGGATGGGAGATGCCGTTCACACCCGGACACCATGGTGGCAAGGTACTACACCCGTTGCATGGTTGATGCTATTCACACCTGGATGCCCTGGTGGAAAGGTACTACACCCCTCGCATGGTTGATGCGTTCAAACCTAGACACCTTGGTGGTAAGGTACTACACCCCTCACATGGTTGATGTCGTTCACACCCGGACACCCTGGTGGCAAGGTACTACACCCCTCACATGGTTGATGCTGTTCACATCCGGACACCCTGGTGGCAAGATACTCACCCCTCACATGGTCGTCCAGGCACTTATGCCCCCCGGACCGAACATGGTCTAATACAACACATTATATAATAAAC
>JAPFFP010000094.1:4213801-4229514 GCA_026153255.1 Solanum medicagineum | reverse complement strand
ATGTATAACAATCAACAATTAGGTTAGCAATTACCTATAACCAGCTGGTCATTCTCGCTGAGTTCTTCTTTGCCGCACAGGTTAGAAGAATTATATATTTCAATATATATATATATATATATATATATATATACTTTTTTTAAAAAAAACTTATTAGGTACTAAAAGTGTTGAATTATATTAACCTAATTATTAGTAAATTTTGTATAAGATATCAACTAAATTAACATTTAGTCCCCCAATTAAATCGATTATCTAGATTTAACCGTAAACTAAGTAACCGTAGTTACTGAATAGTCCAAAATACCCACTAAAATTTATGAAAAGAATATTATTAGAAAATAAGAGGACAAATTATCAAAATATCCTAACGGGTCATTACAATATCCACCATTAAAAATCATGTTCGTCCCAGAACATAAGGTAGGAGAAAGTACATGAAGCTTAAAAAAAATGAGGATATTTAGCACGCATGTTAGACTCTGTCTCCCAAGTCACCTCTCTAATTGGACGATTCTTCCATTGCACCTTCACGGAAACAATCTCTTTATTTCTAAGCTTTCAAACTTGTTTATCCAAAATAGCTATAAACTCCTCCTCAAATGACATGTCTGAACTTAACACCACTAACCGCATAACACCGTTCATAGGTGACACTCTAAGCCAAAAATGATCGCCCTGCAGAAACTCTTGGGCTCATACCCTCTAATCTGCATAACTCTTCTGACGACTCTGAGCTGTCAACAACCTACCCTGAAGCATAAGGACATGTTCCATAGAATCTTTAAGAAAGTCTGCATCTGACATGTCCATCTCAGTGAAATCAAACCAACCAATCGGAGACCTATACCATCTGCCATACAGAGCCTCGAATGGTGTTGTCTGAATACTGGAGTGATAACTATTATTTTAGGAGGACTCTACTAAGGGCAAGTGCTAATCCCAACAAGAACCAAAATCAATCACACATGCTCGAAGCATATCCTCCAGTACATGAATCATCCTCTCAGATTGTCCGTCTGTCTGAGGATGAAAAGCTGAACTCATTTTAACTGAGTGCCTGGACAATGCTGCAAGGCCCTCCAAAAATGTAAAGTAAAGAGTGAACCCCGGTCTGAAATGATAGAAACAGGCACACCATGCAGTCAAGCTATCTGACTGATGTAAAGCTCAACCAACTCCTATATCGTAAACCTTACCTTGACAGGAATGAAATGGGTAGATAGTCAATTGATCCACAATTACCCTGATAGAGTTATAACCACCCACAGTAGTTAGCAAACCCACCACAAAAATCCATGGTGATACGCTTCCACTTCCAAGTAGGAATGGGCATCCTCTGAAACTCACCTCCAGGCAGTTGGTGTTTACACTTAACCTGCTGACAAGTTTAACACTTGGACACAAAATCTAATATGTCCATTTTCATGCCACACCACTAATAATGCTGACTCAGGTCATGATACATTTTTGCCGGTCCTAGATTAATGGGATAACGAGTACAATGAGCCTCCTCAAGAATCAATCTAATCAAGTCACCCACCTTAGGCACACGAATTCGACCTCCAATTCTCAAAACACCATCAGAATAAAGCACTTCTTTCTTAGCCTCTCCTCTAGTCACTTTGTCTCCAATGAGACACAACTTCTCATCTTTAAACTGGCGGCCTCGAATCTGGTACATCAAGGAAGAACGAGCCTCACACTCATCAAACCAATGAAAGGCTATATTCTTCTAAGTTAACTTGGTCAATGGGCCTGCAATGCAAGAAAAACCCTGAATAAACTGCCGATAATACCCAGCTAACCCCATAAAACTGTGAATCTCGATAGCTGAAGTAGGCCGTGCCCAACATCTAACTACCTCCACCTTAGCCGGATCCACTCTAATCCCCTCCTTGAACACCAAATGCCCTAAGAATACCACCGAATCAATCTAGAACTCACACTTGGAGAATTTGACATATAATTTCTCCTCCCTTAACCTCTATAGCACTATCCTCAAGTGACGAACATGATCAACCTCAGTCTTGTAATACACCAAAATGTCATTAATGAATACTATTACAAAAGAATCTAAGCATGGATGAAACACCATATTCACCAACTCCATGAACGTTGCAGAGGCATTAGTCAACCCAAAAGACATTACCAAAAATTCATAGTAGCTATACGAGTTCAAAAAGCTGTCTTAGGACTATTTGATGCTCTAATCCTCAGTTGATGATAACCATCCCTCAAGTCAATTTTAGAGAACAAAACCGCTCCCTGAAGCTGATCAAACTAGTCATCAATACTGGGAAGAGGGTACTTGTTCTTGACAGTCACCTTGTTCAACTGCTTGTAATCAATACACATCCTCATAGACCCATCTTTCTTTTTTCACACACAAGATTGGGCACCAAAGGTGATACGCTATGATGAATAAATCCTTTGTTAAACAAGTATTGGAGTTGCTCCTTCAATTCTTTCAATTTTGTTGGAGCCATTCTATATGGAGAGATAGAGATAGGCTTAGTGTCTGGCTTTAGATCAATAAGAAAGTCAATATCCCTATCGGGAGGAACCCCGGGAAGGTCAGTAGGAAATAACACATCGATAAACTCCTGAACCATAGGAATAGACTCCATAAAAAGGTGGTTTAATACTAGTATCTCGAATGAAAGCTAAGTAAGATAAACACCCCTATCAATCAATTTCTGAGCATGGATGTAGGAGACAACTTTACTAGGATAGGAACTACTATCACCCGTCCATTCAATCTTTGGTACACCGAAAATGGTTAAGGTCACAGATTTTGCATAACAATTAGGAATAACATGATAAGGAGAAAGTCAATCCATCTCCAAGATAACATCAAATTCTACCATCTCCAGAATAATCATATCTATCCAAGTATTATATCCAAACAGAGAAACAAGACAGGATTGATATACGCGATCCACCACTAAAAGCTTCCTTATAAATAATGTTAAACCCAAGAATCCAGAGTAACAAACTAGTTGATTTCTCAGATATGAATGCAACATCAAATCTTATTAAGTGAGCCTGCGATACAACTAATAACTCCTTAAATAGTTAGTATTCACACTTGACAATCTACATATTCATTTTCATATACCGCTAGTACGGTATCATGAAAGTCCATTAGATCCACCACTAGAACACATCATACGTATCAAGAAAGTAGTACCAAACTAGTCCGCATACTTCTATCCATCAAATAGCTGCAAAACATTATTCAATCCATCATGAACCTATCCTAAATACTACACATTATTTTCATAAATTCAATTGCTAGCAAAAGTAACACACTCCATAACTAATCTAACCAAGTAAGCATCAGTAACGTGTGATAGTCGTATCATGGCCCTCCTTGATATCCTCTTGATCTATGAAATCATAGTAGAGATTCTGACCTCAATTGGCACAACATCATTCTTATCATTTTCTAAGCAATCCATAAATATCATGACAACATTAGTAATAAAAATTTGCAAATTTACCGAATTTATTATCTAGCTAGCCTTTAACATTCCACCTTTACTTGTCACCATTTTCGATTTCGTATATACCACCTCAATACTGTTTGTGTAGCTAGGTAACTAACCCAAAAGGACAACACATTCTTGGAATCCCTCCATTCATTGTTTGACCTCATCACTCAAATATCCTCGAAGTGCATCATCGAGTCATCACCTTAGTTAATATTTTCTAATCGTCAAACGCTTTAATTCTTAGAAGTATATCGATTACATTTTAGTACCAGATCTAACATTCAAGTCATATACAACCAACCAACTACTCATGTAAAGAACCAAGCACGAATCTTCTCTATAAGTGAGAGGGGATAGAATAAAGCGGTAAGAATCACACCGAATAAATGACAAACAATGGAGAAAGGATAAACAAAAGAATGTTTCCTAACAGTCTTCATAGCCTCTCGAAGATAAGTTTATAGATGTCTCCATAGCGATCCTCGAGACTCTGATAGACTCGGCTTATACACACGTAAGACCTATGAACCTGGGGCTCTGATACCATTCTGTCACGACCCAAAAATGGACGTGATGGCACTCGTCTTATCTCACCAAGATAAGTCAGCCTAAAATTCAATTACAATAATAAAATATGGATGGATAATACAAAGTGATAATTTAATTCAAATAATATGTCAACTTAATTAAAATCCCCCAAAATCTAGTTGTCACGTGCACAAGCTTCTAATGTGTTATAATAGATTTGAAATAAAAATACAGGTCTCAAATGATGTTATCTCTAAAGTAAAGCAAGATCATAAATAATGAGAGGATGAGGCTCGTTGAGATGACAAACAACTACCTCACTAATCTCCACAAAAAGCCTCGGATAGAATGAGAAGAGGGAGAATCACAAAGATCTGAGCGCCTAACCTACAAAAATGTAGAAGCAAGGGTGAGTACCAACCACACGGTACCCTGCAAGTCAGCTAATAAAGCAAAGCAAGTCCAACATAATACACAAACTCCTCCTCCCAACTGACGTCCACAACTATAACCTGTATAGAAAATCAGCCCAAACCAGCAACACATAATACACAATAAAGATAGTTTCCCCAATATCACAATTCAAATCACAAGCCACAACTCATAAGAGATAACATAGTCAATCACAAGAATAACATCATGGCACACAAGAATATGCAAGGAGGAGATGGAATGCATGATATCTCAAATGCCAAGTCATCTCTAAATAATATATACATAATACCTCTCGGGAATACATCGAGGGCTTGTGACCCGTGGGGAACTCGCGAGGTCCATATACCATCACAGACGGTCTATACGTGTCTCTGCAGACGAAGGATATCGATTACACTTTGAAGTGCCAAATCTAACACTTTAGTGCCAGATCTAACATTCAAGTCATATACAACCAACCAACTACTCATGTAAAGAACCAAGCACGAATCTTCTCTATAAGTGAGAGGGGATACAATAAAGCGCTAAGAATCACACTGAATCAATGACGCATGGTGGAGAAACGATAAACAAAAAAAGTTTCCTACTGGTCTTCATAGCCTCTTGAAGATAAGTATAGACGTCTCCATAGCGATCCTCGAGACTCTAATAGACTCGGCTTATACACATGTGAGACCTATGAACCTGGGGCTCTGATAGCATTCTGTTACGATCCAAAAATGGATGTGATGGCACTCGTCTTATCCCACCAACGTAAGTCAGCCTAAAATTAAATTACAATAATGAAATGTGGATGGATAATACAAAGTGAAAAATTTAATTCAAATAATAATTCAACTTAATTAAGATCCCCCAAAACCCAGTTGTCACGTGCACAAGCCTCTAATGTGTTACAATAGATTTGAAAGAAAAATACAGGTCTCAAATGATGTTGTCTCTAAAGTAGAGCAAGATCATAAATAATGAGAGGATGAGGATCGCTGAGATGACAAACAGCTACCTCACTAATCTCTACAAAAATCGGATAGAACGAGAAGAGGGAGAATCACAAATATTCGAGCGCCTAACCTACAAAAATGTAGAAGCAAGGGGTGAGTACCAACTACACGGTACCCAGCAAGTCAGCTAACAAAGCAAAGCAAGTCCAACATAATACACAAACTCCTCTCCTCCCAATTGAGGTCCACAACTATAACCTGTATAAGAAATCAGCCCAACCCAGCAACACATAATACACAATAAAGGTAGTTTCCCCAATATCACAATTCAAAATCACAAGCCACAACCCATAAGGGATAACATAGTCCATCACAAGAATAACATCATGCCACACAAGAATATGCAAGGAGGTGATGCAATGCAACACCATGAAATGATATATCTCAACTGCCAAGTCATCTCTAAATCATATATACATAATACCTCTCGGGAATACGTCGAGGGTTTTTGACCCATGGGGGACTGGTAAGGTCCATATACTGACACGGACGGTCTCTACGTGTCTCTGCGGATGATCTAAATGCGCTGTCATAAAATCAACCATCCCCAGTACAGACGATCTCCACGTGTCTAACTTAGATTATAACAGTGATCTTAACACACACTCAATTTCATGTCAATCCATATGTACAATATAACGTCAATAATATAGGGGATGGTGATGCATCACAATACAAATAAATATTAGTACAACATGTAGTCACATCAACTATCACAAATATACGGGTTCAATAAAGAAACTCAACCACATAACTCAATATAGAATTCACATCATTTAACCACATTTTCAATTCAAGTGTTACAACACTACACCAACTTACATTTACATTTAATCACCCCATTTTTCATAATATCACAAATATTTTATGCATCACACATAGAAGAAAGAAAAATTTAGGAATTCTATGAGAATTACAAGGTTTTGAAAGTTCACTTGCCTTAGTCAAATCACGACCAATCAAACACTTGAGCCTTCCCCTTTCGAATAGAATCCATAGAACCACGATCTAGTCATAGAATAATCACAATAAGATTTCAAAACTAACAACACCTAAGCTACTATGTGTCTAGGTTAGATCCCAAAACTCATCTAAATCTATAATTAAGTCCCAAAAATTTAAGCTTAGGGTAATGCGTTAATGTCTTCAATATTTAAAACCTAATGGTGTTCACATAATACCAACCCCCAATATCAATACTAAAGAATATATATACATACATACATCCCAAACGCACCCTACAGTAGTAATAAATTCAAATAATGAAGAACCAAGGGCACTGGGCAAAAGTGCTAAATTTAATATTTTGAATAGGACAATATACACATTAATAACACAGAGACTAACAATTTAAACCACCAGAATAAGACACCTAGAAACTTTGAGAGGTGGTTCTCCAATCTATACAAGAAATTGTTATAATATACAAAGGGAACCCTTATGTAAATGCCAAACTCTTTCCTCCATTTCTCTATTCACAAAAATTCTTCATTAATAAATTGTACCCAAATCTCTCTGCAACATTTTCACTCCCAACAATCAATCATATACCCTCTTCTTAGCTTTCTTTTAGAAGCCAAAAGCACTGTCAGAAGTGCACACGTGAGGGAAGACCAAAAGTTCTTCATCTGCATTTGAATCCAAAGCGGACACATACACACTACACTACTATATAACATGTGGTTTGCATTAAATTCAAAGTGTTACCAATTACCTTTAATCCTTCATCCTACAACATGTATAATAATCAAAAGAGGACTTAACATTATTATAAACCCCTTATTTACGCCCTTTCACCCCGGTAAGGTATTGGGCAGATGCAGCAACACTATCGCTTCGTTGTACCATCATTGACTGATAGATGGTGGGTGTAGGTCCGAGAAACTCCCAGATAGGTCCCCTGATGATAGTACTCAGATGTTAATGTGATAGTATGAGTCTTGATTGATGGTGATGTGATAGATCCCTATTCCTTATCTTGAGTTGAGGTTGAGCAATCGATGAGCTGAGGACATACTATATTGTCTTGCATTTACTATTTAATTTAGCTCATTTTATATACAGTATATCCCATGTACTACCTTTGGTGCTGCATCATTTTATGATGCAGATTCAGTTGACAGAGGACTTCAGCAAGCTAATCGTTGAGGTTCAGAGCTTTTTGATTTTAGATCATGGTGAGTCCTCCCCTGCATTCGGAGGATGGTTTTTTTGATTAGTTTTATTGAGTTATTTTCCTTTGATTGTGGTAGTCATGGCCTGTCATGGTACCTTTTTAGATAGTAGTTATAGAGGGTTCATAGACGTAGATGAATGGCAATTGATGTTGGGGGTTCCTTTTCCCCCTATTGTTCTACTTTTAAACTAAGTTTATTTCCTTAATCTTACTTCATATGATGGATGTTGATGATGAGTCTAATAGCCCATTGATAGTTAAGACATATATTTCTTTAATATCTTTCACAAATGAATTAATTGAACGATATGTGATGGGACTAGGTGGTTCGCTTGGGAACTAGCAATAGCCTCCGAGAGCCAGTTACGCCTAGGGTATCCTCCTGGGTTGTGACAAACTTGGTATCAGAACCCAAAGTTTGAGTGTCCTAGGGAGTCTATAAAGCCGTGTCTAGTAGAGTATTGTTTATGGGTGTATTGTGCACCACACTTCATAAGCAAGAGGCTATAGGACATTAGGAAGTGTTACCCTTCTTCTATGATCTGAATTCATGCGATAGAGTTTAACTCTATGAAGAATCTCCTTTTAATTCATGCTTTGTACGTATTGTAGAAAATGCTGCCTAAGAGAACAACTGCTTAGAGTGATGCCTCAGCCCCAGCTGCTGAGAACACCCAACCAAAGGTCCCCGTCCAGACAGAGAGGAGGAGACAGGGATGGCATGCCAGGACTGTTGAGGTCCACAGGTTCCCTTTTCTCAGCCCAGCCTACTCCAAGCACCGAGGCAGAGTTTAGGGGAGCCATCACCATGCTGACTCAGTCTGCGGCCTCCCAAGGTAATACTCGGGGTTTTCACGCTCCTAGCTTTAGCTCACAAGAGCCCTCATCTCAGAGACTTCTTGAGGATGAATCCGCCAGCGTATACGGGGTCGAAGGTGGAGGAGGACCCATAGAATTTTATTAACGAGATGTATAAGGTCTTGAAAATGATGCATGCTGATGAGAGTGAGGGAGTGGAGCTTGATTCCTAGTAATTGAAAGACGTTGCTAACATGTGGTACAACCAATGGGAGGAGAGTAAAGGTGAGAATGCATAGCCTGCAGAATGGGAAGAGTTTGAAGTTGTTATCCTTGACCGTTTCTTTCTTCAAGAGTTAAGGGAGGCGAAGGTGGATGAGTTCGTGATTTTGAAGAAAAGAGGAATGACAGTTAAGGAATAAAACCTTAAGTTTATTAAGTTGTCCAGGTATGTTTTGGAGATGGTCCAAGACATAAGGGCCAGGATGAGGAAGTTTGTGTCTGGTTTGGGCAGGCATGTGCAGAAAGAGTTCAAGGCAGCCTTGTTAATCTCCAACATGGACATCTCCAGGATTATGGTGTGCCCAATAGATAGAGGAGCAAAAGAAAAGAGATAGGGAAGAGTAGATGAACAAGAGGGCAAAATCAGCTGGGTATGAGCGTAGCCAGTAGAGGAAGAATAAGGGTGACGAATCCTGCTAGGAGGAGGAATAAGGGTGACGAATCCTACTTTCAGAAGAGATAATCTCATGCTGCACCTTCTGTAGCAAGTGCTCCCATTCAGCCAAACAAGTACGATCAGAAGTCTAGATTCCAGAATTTCAGGGCTCAAGGCGCTCAATCTCAGGCCAGCGTGACTCAAGGCCCGAAGGGAAAGTCACCTTGTGGTCATTGTGGGAAGCTCCATCTGGGTAGGTGCCATTTGGGCACGGATGCATACTTTATATGTGGGCAGACGAGTCACTTCAGCATGAGTGCCCGAAGAGGATATGAGGTAAAGAAAGCAATAGAGCATAATCATCCGCAGCACCCCCAGTTGGCAGCCATCAGAGGGGTAATATTACAGGTACAAGAGGTGGGACGAACCGCCTTTATGCTATGGTTAATCGACAGGATCAGGAGGCTGCACCAAATGTTGTTACCAGTATGCTTCGAGTCTTTACCATTGATTGTTATGCATTGCTTGATTTAGGTGCCACTTTATCTTTTGTGACTCCTTATGTGGCTGGTAAGTTTGGGATTCTTTCAGAGTGTTTGCTTGAACCTTTTGCTGTTTCCACTCCTATGGGTAAGTCTATATTAGCTGAGAAAGTTTACAGGGATTGTATAGTGTCCATTTATCATAGAGATACCTTAGCTGACTTGGTAGAATTGGAGATGGTTGACTTTAATGTGATACGTGGCATGTATTGGGTTCATGCCTATTATGCTTCTGTTGAATATAGAACCCGAATTGTTAAGTTTCAATTTCCTAATGAATCTATCTTAGAGTGGAAAGGGAGTTCTGTTGCCCCTAAGGGCAAGCTTATTTCTTATCTTAAAGCCAGAAAGTTGATCTCCAAGGGTTGTATTTACCACCTCGTGCGAGTTAAGTCCGATGATATTGAATCTCTTACTCTTGAGTCACTCCCGATTGTGAATGAGTTTCCTGAGGTGCTTCCTGATGATCTACCTGGAGTCCCTCCTGATAGAGAGATTAACTTTGGGATTGATGTTCTTCCTGAGACCCAACCCATTTCAATTTTACCTTATAGAATGGCCCCACAGAGTTGAAAGAGTTGAAAGGACAATTGAAGGAGTTGTTAGAGAAAGGTTTCATAAGGCCTAGTGTCTCTCCTTGGGGTGCTCCTGTCTTATTCATGTGTAAGAAAGATGGGCCTCTCAGAATATGCATAGACTACCGGCAACTGAATAAGGTCACCATAAATAATAAGTATCCTCTTCCCAGAATAGATGTTCTATTTGAGCAACTTCAAGGTGCTATCTGTTTCTCCAAGATAGACCTCAGATTGGGTTACCATCAGTTGAAGGTGAGAGAAAGCGATATTCCAAAGACAGCCTTTAGGACACTGTATGGTCATTTTGAGTTCTTGCTCATGTCGTTCTAACCCATTCTTAAGTCGTTCTAAGTCTCAAAAAAGACTTAGGGCTAAAAGAGGAGAGAAGAGCAAAGAGTTGAAGATTTTTCGTCTGATTCATGCCAAATTGATTGTCTACTTTTATTCCAGGTATGTAATGGCTACCAAAAACATGGGATTGTTCTCCCATGTGCCTCTATGATTGAATTAGGTTGAATAATTAAGAGTGATGAGACTTGTCTTACAAAATCTTGAATGTATCTCGAAAACTATCTTTATTTTACTTATATTTTCTAAACTTGATGATCATCATAATTTGAATTTCTTGTTTAAATGCTTTATATGAACTATTGTATAAACTCTACATGTTTAATTGTTAAAGTTGAATGAACCTAGGGGTTATTTTCTAGAGTTTGGGTTATGTATGTATGCATGACTACTGAGGTATGGGTCTTGATTTGAGTGAGTACTAGTAATAATGTTGTTGGAATTGATAGAGTGTGAGTCTCTTAGAGTCTTTAAGAGGTCACACTTGAATTTTAGAGAATGATCATACTATTCCCGAGTTGAGAGATGATGAGATGAGATGATGCCCTTGTCCAAAAGGGGCTAAACGATGAGAAACCTTGATGTTGATGTTTATGAACATGATGATTCCTGGGAGTAGTATTGAGCATCGAAAATGAGGAAGAGTGAGTCCTACTCGCACTCAAACTACGTGGTCAGCATAGTAGAGGATTGGACCATGAGAAACAGATGTTTCCTTAGTCCCAAAAAAGGACTTAATTTTATTGTGAACCCCTGATGTACGCTCTTTCACCCCAGTAAGGTCTTGGGTGGATGCTGCAATATCATCGCTTCGCTGTACCATACCGGTCATAGGTGGTGGGTGTAGGTCAGAGAAACTCCTAGAGAGATTCCTGATGATAGTTTTCAGATGTTGGTGTTATAGTATGAGTCTTGATTGATTATGATGTGATAGAGTCCTATTGCTTATCTTGAGTTGAGGTTGAGAAATCGATGAGCTGAGTTCATACTATATTGTCTTGCCTTTACTGTTTACTTTAGCTTGTTTTACATACAGTACATTTCATGTATACGCCCCTTTGGCACTGCATCATTTTATGATACAGATTCAGTAGACAGAGGACTTCAGCAAGCTAATCGTTGAGGTTCTAAGCTTCTTAATTTTGGATCGTGGTGAGTCCTCCCTGCATTCGGAGGATGGTTATTTCGTTCGTTTGATTGACTGTAGTTATAGATGCATCATAGAGTAGACGAATGGTGATTGATGTTGTGGTTCCTTTTCCCCTTATTGTTCTACTTTTAAATTAAGTTTGTTTCCTTAATCTTGTTTCATATGATGGATGTTAATGATGAGTCTAATAGCCCACTGACAGTTAGGACATATATTTCTTTAATATCTTCCGCAAATGAATTGATTAAACAATGTGTGATAGGACTAGGTGGTTCGCTTGGGGACTAGTAATAGCCTCTGAGTACCAGTTACGCTACGGTACCCTCCTGGGGCGTGACAACTACAACACAATTAAGTAACTAATACGAAATAAGCATTTAAAGATGTAGAAATATATTTAAATAGTAATCAAGGGTTGAGTTTTCATTAACCCCCTAGAACCTGAAAGTACTTGTACCAAAACTCTACCAACAGTCTAGAGAAGGGGGATGCAACCCAAAAAACATTTAAAGGTAAAATAATATCTAAAAATTTTCTTCTCAAAAGGATTTGGACTAAGATATCCAGATAAATCCGTGATAGCCTGAAAAAAAGTTATCTCACTCTTGTATTCCGTCAGTCACTGATCTACTAGAGGTTTGCTAGTATCTGCATAAAGATACCCTTTACTAAATAAAGAAAGAGCACGTGTAGTATTAATATATACAAAAATAGTGTACTGGTAAAATCACGTGGCTATTTTAGTAAGTGCAATATATTTACAAGAAATCAAAATATAATAAAGCACATACATAAAGAGACACATTATCAAGTTACTAGTTCATAAGCAGCATATAGTTCAACCATGTCAATCTCAATGCAATAGTCAAAGATGGTCCTCTTATGGAACTTATATTAAACTGTTAACATGTCGTGACACCCTCATTCTAATAGTTAGTGCGTCTGCATGACACCTGATCCAATATGTACTAGCGTAGTACCCGATTCAACATTTATTGGCATAGTACAGATTCACTATGTACTAGCATGGTACCTAATCCAATAATCATGATCATAACCACAATCACAATGAATAATGTACACACTAGTGCAATTGAGTAATATGGTCATTGTATGCATTTATTACATTTAACTATTTCATTAGGTTCGTTCCATATTTTCCTTTTCCAGCACATGCAACAATATCATCAATGCAGTTAACAAGCACATATGACACAAATAAAAAAATAAATCATCACCTATTGATAATGTTCTGTTCCCTTCCCTTCTTTTTGGCATATCTAGTTCGTTCTTACTTACGGATTTTGTGACGAGGGTTCCCTGGAAACAGTCTCTCTACTTTTGTGGTAGTGGTAAGGTCTGCGTACATTTTACCCTCCCCAGACCCCACTTGTGGGATTACACTGGGTATGTTGTTGTTGTTGTTGTTTATTGATAATGTTCAAGTATATTTCTTAAAAGAAATATACACGATGGCCTCAAATTTCCACTCCAATTTGCAAAACAGTAGAATGAGAGTTATCTATAGGCTAGGAATTGGGGAGAAATTTGGGGTCCTAAATGATGAGTGAAAAAAAAATCCTTCTCAAGGATAAGGCTGGATAGATGAAAACATACCATCCTTAGTGAATTCTTGATGGATTGAGTATATGGGAGCCACGTGTCATACTTCTAGAAGGTTCGAGGGGATTCACTCTCGTGCCTTGCACATTGCAATGGTACGAATTTGAGGTGAGGTAGGTAATAGGGATTATAGTGATGGAAAAATTAAGTTCAACTCGTTAAAGTTTGGTAGGGTTAATAATTCGTTCAATTATTAGTTTAATTCATGTCAATTTAACTTGTTTCAACCCATTTAAAGTTGGGTTGATATGCAACCTGAATTAATTCGAGAGAAATTTATTAAAATATTTTTGAAATACTTTTTTTCAATTTGATATGTTTTATATAGCCAAAAAATATAATTTAGTAAGTATTAAAATATTGAAAAGGAATAAATAAAGGAGTATTTAGATAAATAATATATTTTATATCAAATATTATTCTTTTTTAGGATACTTTCTTTTTATTAAAGTTTATAGCATATTTTATCAATAAATTACGAGAAATCTCTTTTCTTTCTTTCTCTTCTTCTGTTTGACTTTCTCTTTCTCTTTCTTTTCTTTTCTTTTCTTGCTGGCGTGTTTTTCTTCTTTTTTTTTTTAATTCCCTTTTCTCTCTCTTTCTCCCTCCCCGTTCAACTCATCATATTTAATATTATACATTGTTATAAATTTTATTATGATTATTTCAATAAATATAATACATTTTCTAATAATATAAAATCAATTAAATCATACTGAAATATTTAAAATTCACACATAATAATTATAATATGTATTATTTACTAAATTTAAAACTTATTATAGTTATTTTCTATTATTTTCTCTTATTAATGATGTTAAAATAATTATTATATTAAAAATATATTAATTATATTCTCCACATGTATTAAAAAAATGTCTATAATACATATGAAGTATTGAATTCAAAATGTATTACAATTATAGTTTTATTTATTTATTTTTATTAATGTTGTCAAAAAATATTATATATGAATTTCAAATATTCAAATACTATTTAAATTAGTTTATAAGTTAATCTTAAAATTGTGTTGGTGCATTATATATGTATTTACATAAAACAAATCTTCTAGTTTAAAGAATAGTAAAAATATTATTTGCATAATATTCAATCTAAAATTAAATTTTAAATTAAAATAATTAATTAATATTTTTGAAAGAAAGCGAGAGAGAAAGAGTAATAAAGAGAAATGGAAGAGAAAGATTCTTCTCCTTCTCTTTGCTATTTTTGGCAACAAAAATATATAATTATATTTGATAAGAGTTAAAATTATGTTAAAACTCGTAATTTAGGTTAAATAATATATTATTTACGTAAATGACCCTTTCCTTAGGCTATTTTCATTGATAAATCAAATTTGATAAGTAAAAGGGTCATTTACTTATATAGTATATTACATTGCATTAATTACAAATTTTAGCATAAGTTTTAGTTTTATCCAAAATGACTAAGTTTTTTGTTTTAGCCAAAATATAGTATATAGGCAAAATATAGTATATAACATTTCTATCTCTTTATTGACATCGGTAATACATGGCACAAATTGGCACAAAATGTCAATTGACATTTGTGCCCTTTTGAATAATAACTAATAGGATTTTCTCAAATCTTTTACCCATAGGGTTGTGACCTTTTAAGTAATAACCATTAGTTAATAATTTCCCTCCACATCTTAACTTTCCCTCCAAAATTATTAACTTCACAAATAATATATCGTCAGTTGACATCCAATTTTGACCGACTTATAACCATTTTAGATTGTCAACTGATTAAAATATATATTTTTAAAATATTTTAAATAATGAGTTTATTTTTAATATTTATCTAATAATGACATATTTTTAATACTTTTTAACTTTGAAAAGTTTTTCGTTATATATTTTTTAAATTACTTTTATTATTATTATTACTATTATGACAATTATTTTTGTAAGTATAGTGATAGTAATATTGTTACTTTTATTATTAATATTATTTATTTTCATTTTTTTTTACTTAAGTATTAGTGATATATTCATTATATTTTAGTGTGTCATATTTTAAATATTAATTTTTTTTATCAATTTATTCTTTATTAATTTAAAATAATATTTAATTTTTAAAAATATTTTTACACAATTATTATATGTTACGCATTTCTCTATGCAAAAATTATTCTTTTAAAAAATAATATTATATTTTATTAATTAGACGGCAATCTATTCAATTTCATCCCAATTTGTTTAAATCGTAGTCTTTTCTGCCAAATTCATTTCAATTCAAGTCGATCTCCTTGAAAGTTACTATTGATACCCAATTTTGACCTACCTATAATCATTTTAGATTATAATTTGATTAAATATGTATTTCTAAAACTTTTTAAATAAACGAGTTTGGATTCAGT
>JAPFFP010000094.1:4190292-4213701 GCA_026153255.1 Solanum medicagineum | reverse complement strand
CCCCACTCTTATCGATGTACTAGAGGTGCTTGTTGGACATGCTATATATTTATGATATGATCTCGACTCTTTGTCTCTTGATTATGATGTCATGAAAGCTTTCCCCTTAGTCCGTTTGCCCCTATTCTTATCTTATATGTCTTTTATATGCTTCAACTACCAATAATGTGTAATGATAAGTTAAGAGGCTTGTTTAGGGTTCCTTCGGGTTCCCCATTCGCTGTGTCACATCTAGGTCCTATGCTTGGTCATGACAACCATCCTCTCAAAAGGTGTTTCGTCTACGAGGACAAAGTTATGCAATTGGCTAGGGAAGAGAAGATTATCCTTGATGATGAGAAAGCAAGTTTTAACCAAATTTCCATCATTTTTGGCTCGCTTGACCCAGTCCAAATATATACTGATGTCGCCCAAGTTACACGTCCTTTTTTAGGCTAAAGCAGTTATTTTCAAGATAGAGAACCTAACAAAGGTTAGGGTCAAACCGAAGGGAATGTGGTAGACTTAGAAGAATTTAATGATGCAATTTGGGTTATTAACTAACTTATCTCCCCAAGGGGAGAGTTTGATAATAACTAATTGAAAGTAGTGCGAAACTAAGACAAGTGTTTAACCAATATGGAGAGAAACTAGGGTATTGTGTTTCCCATGATTCCTTAACTCAGTATCACTGGATAACCTAATCCTTTTCTAGTTTGTAGCATGTAGAATGGTAAGCTAAGTTCACCTTGGCCAAGGCGAGAGGCAAATTTCACTACGTGACTTGGTCCATCCCTACAGTGTGACATTACTAACCTTTACCTATTGTACCAGTACAACCTCCCCTTGGCCTAGTTCGGTTGATTAGACGAGAAACATTGATGGAATCATGTTAATTAATCTCTTTTCCTATTCATTACTACCTTTGTCTAGTCAGTAACACTAGGCGGTGTCTAATGTTGGCCACCACTAGAAAACATGAAAAATGAAGAGAATTAATTAATACATGTATGCACACTTTTCAAGAATTATGAATTAATCGATTTTACTCTGTTAGTTCTTTATGGTTCCCACAACCCTAGTTGTAGATTTAGCTACTCATGATTTGTGTAGATGCAAGACTTATGAATTTGAATAACATAATAGAGAACTTATACAATTGAATTAAGCATAAGAAAATCCAAGCTTCAATGGGAATCAAAAGATTGTAATTAGAAGATGAAATTAAAGCGTACAAGTGTTTCTCAAACTCTCCAATGTTTTTCTCTATCGTTTCTTACTCTAAACTTCCTGATTCTTTGAACTCCCTAAGAAAAATAACATAAAAATCTATTTATAATTTTTAAAATACAAGTTGTAAATAAAATAGGATAATTGGGTCATTTGGAAACAGCCGCTTTATGTTTTTAAACATAAGGGTTAGGCTGCGTACATCCGCCCCCCCCTCACCCTGCAATGAGCGGGAGCCTTTTGAGGCACTGGGGTATGTTGTTGTTGTTGGGTCAACACGCTTCACTAGATGCACTACGGGCCGTAAAGTGATTTACAGCCCGTATTCATGCTTTCTTATCTTGTTGTTGCAAATCTAGACTTGACTTCTATGATACCCCTCTACAGCCCGTAAAAGATTCTACGGCATGTAAAGGGTTTCATCTGATGAAACTTCAGAAAGTCCTCCTTCTCCGATCCTCAGGGTACAAGACTTGATCGACGACTCGTAAAGTGTTCCACGACTCGTCTGCATGTTCATAGACAAAACTTCAAAAATTCACCCTTCACTGGAATTGTACATGAAACCTCCGTCACGGCCCTTAGAATACTCTACAACCCGTAAAGGGTCTCGTGGATCCTCAAAATCAGCAACTTATGCATATTTTTCCCAAAATCAATGTTAATCCTAAAATCCTGCAAAACAACACTTAAACACATCAAACCTACTAACATCGCATTGAAAACACATAAAAATTTCAAGTTTTAAGCATCAAAAGTGTTATATTTTGATAGCACACCAACACCCTCAACTTAAAATTATTGCTTGTCCTCAACCGACGGACTCAATCTAAATAAGTAGTACATTAATGCACAGACCTCAATCTAATGACATACATCACATCAAACTTAAGCCTAGATACCCACACTACTTTTCAAAACACAATTAGATAGCTGTCCAACAAACCAATATAGACTAATGCATGTGACAATGCAACTATGACAAGTGAGGTATTATCAACAAGCTACAATCACTGAATAAGTCTAATATTAACAATACAATACAAGTGCCTTCACAGAAAGAATTCTTGTATCTCACTCTCAATAATGTCTTCATGTATAGTCTAGGGACTAAGTGAAAGCACTCATTCTCACAAAAGACATTCATGTACCATGCCTAATAGTATATGCTTGCCCCTACACTCATGACTAAGACCTTTGACTACTTGGACTAGGATCACTTTATGACTTTTCAAGCTTGTAACGTAGGCTCAGGGGACTTTGGTGTGATGTTTTGGGAATATAGTGACTAAAGACCCTCCTTGACACTGCATTTTTCTGTACTTTTGCCCTACCAACACTATTATGTTTTATTCCATTCTCCCTTTTCTCTTATTTCAAGCTTTTCTAGGTGCTTCTTTTCATTTTTCAGCTTTTTGCTTTGTTTTTACACTTTATTTTTCTTTTTAGCTCATAACTAAGGCATCACTTATTTTTCTTGGACCCAGTACACATTTTTACTCCGTTTCCATGTATTTACTAACTTTTCCCCTCATGTTGTGTTTTACCCTTACACCAACAACCCTCAACTTAGGCTTTTAGCCTGAGTTGAGGTGCATATTATCCATCCTTGGAACCAGGTCCACTTTTGGTAGCCACCCTCGACTAAGACCTTTTGCCTTAGTCAAGGTGCATAATGTTCAAGGTGGGACCAGGGCCAATTTTAGGATTTTACAACTATTAAGGCTAGGTCACTTAGGTTTTTACAAAGAATAGGTACATGTCAGGCTCAAACATTAGGATCAAGGGATATTTACAAATTTGGTTGGTCATTTACACTAAGTGGAATGTTATGAACAATGGCCTAAGATCCTTTCTTAACCAAATAACCTAAAGACTAAATCCAAGTAACAACGCAAATTCTGAATTGAAACACAATACATGAATTTAGCAATAAGCTCACACTCACATGACACTGATTACATTATCAACACAGACTCTCAGATCATGCTTTTTATCTCAATTTATACTCACTTATCAGAACAAGAATTATCAACAGACTTAAACATGCATAGTTGCTATTTAGACTAGCTAATCAAAAATTTGGTGGGTATCATTTTTCACAAAAATCACAAAAACATACATAGGACACAGATCTCAGTACTATATGCTACAGATACTACCTAAACATCCTAAGCATGCCGGCTCAAACAAAAAATAAATAATCCATGGGGAAAAAGAACACAGGCAAGAAAACCCCTAGAATTCAAAAATTGGGGTAGTTATGGACCAAGGCTACTCAGACTTCACTGAGGCCTATAACTACCTACACCATATTGAAAAAGATGTGCATTGTCCTCAATTCATACAATCAAAACAAAATAAATTATCGGGGTTAAAAAGACATACCTGGGCACCTAATCGCTAGTGTGTGGCTGAGTTGTCCACCCTCAACCTGTGTCGAGGCCTCCTCAGTAGTTGCACCATGGCCGGAGGCCCCAGCAGCCCTCACTTGCTTGAGCGCGCGAGCCTGTCTTAGTTCCTCCTCCTGTCTCAACTGCCTTAAGACAAGCTTGAGCCTTTCCTGCTTTGCCAGCTCCGCATGTAATCGTACGACATTAGGATCATCATCCAGGCGGGGCCTTCTCCTGTGGGAAGGCTTTGTGTGCTCTTTAGAAGCAAATAGATCCCCCACCGGCACTGGGAGTATGGTCTCTGGTAATGTCACCGGTGCTGCCAGTGCTGTTGTCATGTTGGCTTGGAGTCGCTAGATCTCCATCCGTATGGCCATCATATCAACTGGTTGGGTCGTGCTCAAGCTCTGCTACACCCTCAGCTCAAAGGCATCAATGCGGGTATCCCGGCAGAAAGATGGTCCTGAATAACAGTGACCGTGTATACCTGCATGTGATCCTCTAACTCTGTGATGTCCTGGAGGACCCAAGGCCTAATCCGCTGAACTAAGTCAACTGCAACTTAGCATGTGATAATCTCTGCGCCATTGCTTGAATAGATATTGACATGTAAACCATACCCGTGGGTGCTGTTTGGGATGAACTGGCCCGTGGTGCAGGAGTGGTAGTAGTGGCCCCCTCTCCTCATGTACCTTAATCTGTGGGGGCCTCTCCTCTGTGGAACTAGCAGTGGTGGTGGTGGGTGGAACCTACGGTTATGGCACTGGGGTGAACATCTCTGGCATGGGAGCTGGCTGGTGCAGTGCTAACTGGAGTTGTACCGGTTTCTCCTCAGCCTTAATTAGGCTGGCATCCAAAGTATACTAGACCTTGACCAGTGTGTCCAGCTAGTGTTGACTCTCCACCCCCGACTCTAGACAGAGTCTGTAGATCAAGCATGGGAAGGGGATAGGGTAGATATCTTCAGGGCTACCTCGTGAATCTGCTCGATGATGTGGCAGGCCTATTCTATCTCATAGCCAGCCAAGATGCAGGCAACTAGCACTGCACGCTCCGATGTCAAAGTATTATCTACAAGCATCGGCCAGATGCGTGATCTGAAAATCCCCTAAAAAATTTTAGCGAGGAAACTGAGAGAAGCCTTAACAATAGGCTCCAAGTGAGTGGCTACCAATGCAGGCTCCAGACCCTGCTTAGTAATCAAACCGGCCACCTATTTCATCAAGTCGACTCTGTAGTCTACATTTATATTAGGCTCAAGTCTCGAGTCTTCCCCACTCTGTGGTCGAACTCTGTTGTGGATCTGGGGGCAAAGAACTCAGGCCCAAATAGCATACGGTGGATGGTGGTCTCCGAGAGATCCACCTACCGGCCTCTTACTCTGGTCTGTGTCAGTCTGGGCTGAACGAGGGGCTTCTTCCACTTAGGAAGAGTGCTCTAAATGATGGCTGCATAAGATGCATAGAACTCCCTCACCATGGTCGGTGAGTACCTCCCAAGAAATTTGGTTAGGCACTAGAGCCTATATCGTCTGATAGTGTCCTCAAGACCGGGGATAATGTCTAATCCGGCTGAGATGACCAGGGGCTCCTTATAAATGAAGCGACCTAGCTTGCCCCTGCTCTATAGTATGCATGTCCTCTGTGATATGTCCTGCATTCTCGTGACACACCATCAATAAGTAAGAGCATTTGGGGGAAATGGTGATGCCCGTATTGTGGCAGAGGACTTTATCTCCGACTCGTTGTAGGAGCCTGATCTGAGGTGGACTCCTCTTTGGATGGAGTCATATACATGGAGATGCTCTTGTCGTGGTCTCCCTCGTCAGACTGGGGGAGTACGGATGGCAAGAGCCTTAGTCTGCCTAGCTCTGCGACAATTCGTTTCTGTGGTATGTTACCATCCGAGCCAGGTCGGACTCTGAGCTCTTTTAGTGATCAAATGGGTGTGGGGATCTACTCCTCCCCAAGGGCTCATCCCTGAGCCTCCTCTACATGGCCTTGATTTCCTCACGTCTTATTTTTGGGGCTATATTACTTGAAACATACACATTTACGCACCTTGGTTAGCCCCACAAATCAGAAAATGGAATGCAAAAACATATCGAACTTAGATTCAGAAGGGTCTACGAAAGCACCCCTACAGGCCATAGTGGAAACTACGAGCCATAAAAGACTCTCGTAAAACTGTGTTCATAATTTTATTTTTACTGGAATGATATCTACGAGACTAGGTCTAACTCGTAGAAGGTTCTACAAGTCGTAGATGATTCCAGTGTCAGAACCTTTTGCAGGCAGAGATCCATGAGACCTTTCTACGAGCCGTAAAATGTTTTACAACTCGTAGAAGTCTCGTTTGATGGGTACTCAAAATGTATATAATTTTATTATATTAACAATATTTTCACAAAATGTCGTTATAAGTAATGAAAATTGCTGCAAAATCTCATAATATATTCGACAGTAGTTAGTAGATGTCAAATGTCATAAAAGAATGACATTTTGCACCAAATGTCATTATTTTTATGACATTTGTTCATAAATGTCAATAAATTCTTTATTTTCTGATATTATTTCAAATGTCACCAAATAAATGTCGTCGTATCTCTACTTTCTCGTATACTAGTTGTGAAACCTTGTGCAAGCATGGACCCAATATAATTTATTTTTTGGTCTCAATTTATGTAACATTAATAGATTTTTTTTATATTTTAAAAAATTTTAAGTTGTTAATTATTGAGATCTATAGAACATTTTATTTTACTTCTTTTGTCCAAATTTATGTGGCACTGTTGTAATTTCGAGAGTCCAATTGTTTTTGAACCTTTTATATATTTTTTAGATATTTTAAGTTGTTAATTCCTATTATTTATAACTTCTTGAATGTTTTCAAAACATTTTAAGTTCTCAATAATTACAATTATGATTTATTTTATGCTCCTACAAAATATATTTTTAAAACTATTTTAAATTACTAATTAAAATGGAATAATCATCGATAAATATAAATGTACTCTCAAGCTACTCAAGCAGACAATTGAAGCAGCTCAGTTATTGCAAGAAATTACAGATACACCCTCAAACTGCTCAAACAGGCACGTCGACCTGCTGCCTACTTGAGAAGCCAAGAAAAACAAAATAGTGACGATGACGCAGACTGCAAGCAGATAGATGAAGCACCTTACAATTTATGATTTTTTTTATGCTCCTACATAACATATTTTTAAAATTGTTTTAAATTACTAATTAAAATGAAATAACCATCAATAAATACAGATGTACTTTCAAGCTTCTCAAGCAGGTAGCTGAAGCAGCTCAATCATTATGATAAATTACAAATACCCCTCAAGGTGCTCAAGCAGACACGTTAATCTGCTGCCTGCTTGAGCAGCGAAGAAAAATAAAATAGTGATGGTAAAGCAGATAGCTGAATCACTTCAACTACTGCTTATTAATTAAGAGAATATATGCGTTCACGCATGCATGTATGACTAGCCTGTGCATGTATAATATGTTTTGGAAAAGGTTAATTAATATCCTCTTTATTTGTTATAAGGGATATAGATAGTACTATCTGAGGACTGAGGCTTTCTGAGTTTTTCTTAAAACAAAATCTAGTATTGAACTCTTTTTGGGGCTCATTTGTGCGATTATATTTTTTTTAAAAGTAATTATTGATTTTAATAATATTTTCTATTTATTACTATTTATAAAAATTCATAATAATATTATGATAAATTTGTTATTGTATTATATATGAATCATGCATGCAATATAAATGTATTATAAGTGTTTAAAAATAAATTATGCATGTTTGATAAGAAATTGATAATAAATATATTATCTATTAATAAAACTTGTGTGTTATATGTTTTATAAATAGTTCTCTGTAACATGTTTATAAGTGTATTATAAGTATTCGATCAGCAAAATAAATTTGCTATTTATATGAATGAGTATATAAGTATTCGATCAACAAAATAAATTTACTGTTATATTTTATTAATATGATAAATTTCATTGTTGAACCAAACTATTGCATTATAATAAAGTCTGATGACTCTTTGGGCCCAAGGGTCAGTTCGCACAGAAATCCACGTAATAATACTGTTAACCTATTGAACATAAAACACCAATATAGTATAATTACCGTCTAATCTAGTTTACAAACTAACCAATAAATTTATAAATTTTATATATATGAGGGTAGGGTAAAGAGTGAATAACCGTATGTCGATTCTAACGTTCAATTTATGGTTCATATTTTCCTATGGATCGGTATGTTAGCCATATAAAATGTTTAGATTTTGGATAATTCATTTGATAAAATATATTTTCTTCTCCCTTCCATCCTTTTATTCTACGTGCATGTCTGCAAATATCTCTATGGAGATCGAGCCTAATTGTGAATCAAATATTGTTTTACTCCATTATTTGACAGTTTTCATTCTTGAAAACGCTGATTACCTGCCATATTCGCCATAATTTTATCAAGAAATGATATCGTACGTGCAGTCTGATTTCTTTCATTCATAAAAATCATTTAATTTTTGTGGTTTACTTAGCTTTTTGCTATTGGAATTATTGTAGAATAAGAGCAAGTGCTTGAGGAATTAAAGAAACAAATGTCATCTAGTCTGATCTTGCAATCTACACATTTTCATTACAAGAATAAATGACTCTAGATCAAGACTTCATAAATGTGATTGACGTGTAAATGAGAAAGTGAGAGGTCTTTTTGGGAAATTTATTTATTTATCTTACCTAGAAAAGGCTTTCGATTTGGCTTAGATTAGGTTGTATAAATATGCAGATTAATAAAATGGGAGAGTACCAAAGAAACTCTGTGTTTGATGTTGTCCTCAGATATGTCTTTCAATATATATTTATATGTATTTCTCATATTGATTTACATTTTGTATCACACGTCTTACGTAACTAAATTGGTAAGTCCTGTAGCTCGGTCGGGATTTTCTTGATTTATACTCGTGCTTTTGGACTGGAGTACCTCTTGTTTCCAATGCGTCAAGGTTATCAGTAACTCTGTCAATCAAAATTTTAATATCCATCAGGTTACGAGTAATTTTAACTTTCCCTCAGAAAATTGTTGCAAATTTTCAGAATTTGCGAAACTCTAAAAAAATTATTTTTACAATATCACTCCAAATTAGTCTGAATAATTCAAAGACAACTTCAATTTGTATCCACTTCTGGAAGACATGGGATTAACTAAGAGTGCATAGTAAAATGTCCTCCAATCTAGCCAATTGTGTAACTTAAATGTTGAATCGACTTTCCGAAAAAGTGAGCTGACCTTTTATCTTGAAGAATTATATTTGCCAAATCACAAGCTATACGAGGGTGTTGCAGTGCTTCAATATAGAATTTAAGAGTGGTGGTATCTATTGAGTTCAATATGTTCTGATGTCTTCTTTTTTGAAGACCCAATTTTTAAGTAATTGTTCTTGAGCTATATAACTACATTCAGAGTTCTATGGGTCCAATCTTTAAGATTCTTAGCAGATTATATTTTAAGATTAAACAATTTTTGTTGTTTAATCCATTCTGCACTAATATATTGGTAAGATCTTTGGTGTGTATCAGAATAAATATCTGCAGATTATCTGTATAATTTTTTTTTTTTCAGATTTATCAATTTATGGATTTTGACCGGTTTGCCACTCCTATGGTTAGGATATTGATGGTTTATTACACCGATCGAAAAAGCGTCTTACAAAAATACCTTGTTTATCGAATGAATGACTTTAGGTAATTGTACTAAATATATACATACGTTGCAATTACTGACTTTTTCTGTTTTCCAGTAAAATAGAAGGTAAAGAGTGAGATATTTTATCAACTTTCCAATAAGAAAGGAGCTGTGAAGCCCAATTAATCCGATCCACGAAGCTTGCCAAGCATACCAGAGAACCATTAAGTCACAAGTTTGGTGAGTGATTGTTATTAATCATGTCTAGTACGAGGAACTTGTTATATCTTGCAATAATAAAATGGTTAACAAAAGTAACTACTCCGTCTGCTTCAATTTGTTTAAGCTGCTTTTTTTTAGTTCATTTTAAGAAAAATGATTCTTTCCATTTTAAGTAATTCCTTGGCTGATTTGTTTAAGATCACAACAAGTAAGAATATTTTAACATATTTTTAATTCAAGATCATAAACAAGTAAGATCACAATAAGTAAGAATATTTTAACATATTTTTAATTTAAGATCATAAAGTTAGCAAAATAGGCCAAACAAATTGAAAGGTAATACCTTTCTACTGGTTCGCATAAGTATTTTAGTTTAGACAGCTCTTAATCAGCTTCCCGTGACCTTTCTAGTATCTGCCACACAAAATATATAACTTGAGCTTAATATCTACTTCGTCCGTTCTGATTTGCTTGTTTTATTGCGACTTGAGTAGAGAGTTATGAAAAAATTTTGTGGTATTCTTAAACTCCGATATGTATAATATTCTATAATCACAGCTGGTAGGATGTTCACACTCGTTGTTTCTGTTTGTTCTATTTTCAGAAGAGTAGAAATGGTTGACGCGCAAGCGGGTGTTAGCACCACCAAGAAAGGTGGCGGCCTCCAATTTGTGTTATATGTGGTTCGAGGTCGATGGTTCTCCCTTTTTGCCTCTTTAATTGTTATGTCTGGAGCAGGGGCTACTTACCTTTTCGGGACATACTCCCAGGAAATAAAACTCTCTCTTGGATATGATCAGACCACTCTTGTTCTCTTGGGTTTCTTCAAGGATTTAGGTGCTAACGTTGGAGTTCTCTCTGGTCTTATAGCCGAGGTAAGTCCAACATGGTTCGTGCTGCTAGTTGGTGCGGCTATGAACTTTGCAGGATACTTTATGATATGGCTAGCTGTTATTGGCAAGATTCCCAAGCCAAAAGTTTGGGAAATGTGCGTATACATATGTATTGGAGCCAATTCTCAGAATTTTGCAAATACAGGAGCTCTTGTTACCTCGGTTAGGAACTTCCCGGAGAGTAGAGGTAACATGATAGGTCTTTTAAAAGGATTTACAGGGCTAAGTGGAGCTATAATGACACAACTATATTTGGCTGTCTATGGAAATGATGCTCAATCACTTATCCTCCTTATTGCCTGGCTGCCAGCTGCATTATCAGTCATTTTTGTATATACCATTCGAGAAATGAAAGTCGTTAGGCAACCAAATCAGCAAACTGTTTTTTACCAGTGCTTGTTAATATCAGTTGTCCTGGCATTGTTTCTTATGGCCATGACACTGCTCGAGAAAACAGTATCGTTTTCGCATGCTGCCTATGTTGTAGCGGCCACTGTCTCCTGTGCTTTACTTTTCTCCCCTCTTTTAGTTTTCATTAGAGAGGAGTTGGCGACCTGGCATCAAATGCCATTTAATAATGGAGGAGCTGCAAACACAATCGTGGAAAATCCACCATCATCGGTGGAGAATAAGGAGATGGAGCAAATTCCACAGCCACAAAATGAAATCAAATCTAAGACATCGACCTCTTCATGCTTTTCAAAAATCTTCTTCGAAAAACCTGCAAGAGGAGAAGATTATAGCATCTTACAAGCACTTCTAAGTACTGATATGTTGATTCTGTTTCTGGCTACGTTATGTGGACTTGGATCAAGCCTAACTGCAGTTGATAACATGGGTCAGATAGGTGGATCTTTAGGATATCCAAAAACTACCGTTAAATCCTTCTTGTCACTTCTCAGCATATGGAATTTTTTCGGGAGAATTTTCTCAGGATTCGTGTCTGAAAGCCTGCTCGTAAGGTACAAATTTCCTAGGACCCTTATGATGACATTAGTCCTTCTTCTCTCGTGTATCGGCCTCCTTCTCATCGCTTTCCCATTCCCCGGTTCACTATACGTTGCATCTATAATCATTGGCTTCTCATTTGGAGCTCAATTGCCATTACTTTTCACAATCATTTCTGAGCTCTTTGGGCTGAAATACTATTCAACATTGTTCAATTGTGGGCAATTGGCTAGCCCTCTTGGCTCATACATTCTGAATGTGAAAGTTACTGGTCCACTTTATGATAGAGAGGCATTGAAGGATCTTGCGAAAAGAGGTTTGACTAGAGCAAATGTCAAGGAACTAACTTGTCTGGGTAACCAATGTTATCGGCTTGCTTTCATTATCCTTGCTAGTGTCACATTCTTTGGAGCTATGGCCTCATTGATTTTGGTTGCAAGAACTAGACAGTTTTACAAAGGAGATATTTACAAGAAGTTTAAAGAGCTAGCAGATGCACCTGATACAGAAATGGCTTCTTCAAACAGTAATAATAAGACAAGGTGAGCTACACAATAATGAAATTAGGGAAAGCAGATAGCTTCTTCAAACAGTAATAATAAGACAAGGTGAGCTACACAACAATGAAATTAGGGAAAGCAGATAATAATGTGGCCTATTTGAAATATTGTTATTACTCTTTTCTGTATATTTATTTACATTATCGTGAAGTTTTGCACTGATTGCCCTATCTTGTGGTGGTCTTTAGTTTTTTGTTTTCAGATATGATGATTTTTGTTTTTGTCACTACTGTTTACTTTTGATGAAAATTGGTGGCCAAAGTATTTTTATCTATGACTTAATTTTGCTCTGCATAAGTTTAGAGATTTTTTATCTTGTTCGTCGTAAGTTTTATAGGAACTATATGTTATTCAGTATATGCCATGTAGTATCTATTCACTCGGCTAAGTGTGAAAACTTTTGGCTCAACTCGGCCGACATAAGTTTTGCAGGAATCAACTTATGTCTCTAAAAATAAACTTTTGCCTCGCTCGACATAAATTTTGTATGAACTAAATTATGCCTTTTACTGCATAGGTATTGAATTGAACTTATACCTCTTGAAATTTGATTTAGTTACTGCAGTAGTTTTAGTAGAATAAGTTGTTTGGTTTAAGATAAACTTAAATTTTTAATTTTATTTAGTCTTTTTTTTTTAAATTTTCAAACTATGCAGATTATATATTTTATGTTGGCTATTTCAAGTTCATTAATGCTTAATAAAATTATCAAAAGCTATATAAAGCCATTTTCAATCTTTTTTATTGCCCCATCCTTTTAGAAAACCAACAACAATATCTAAGACTTTATTGATCCTATGAAATTTGTGAGTTCTTCTAAAGAACTACTGCACAATTTTTCATCCGACAGAGCTCCTCATTTTAACTAGAGAAGGCTACCGTTTCCAACCTAGCTTATTTTCAAATCATAGAGTTATAATCCACAAGAGCTATTTTTGAATTCATTTAAACTCGGCAGGGGCTATTTTCAATTCTTTTTTTTTTAATTCACAAGCTATTTCAATCAATTTTTGACTCAGAAATGGCAAGTAGCAGTCTCCTTGAACGGCCAAAAACAATCAAATTTATTCAATGAAAATAAAATCTTTCTATAACCTATGCCATATGTATTGTAATGGAAGAAAAATACTTACAATACTTCGCAAATTTTACTATTATCCAAATAAACGCACTTTCAAAATGGAAATTAATTGATGATCATTTTGATGCTTACCCTGTGTAAGTAATCTTTGGTAAGAGTCTTATAGATAGTTAGCTAATCATGAGAACTATTTCTAGTGTCCATAACGAACTAGCGATGAATCTATGCTACTTCAGTTGAATAAAAATTTTACAGTTTGACAAAAACAAAGCACTTTCAAAAGAACTTCTACACAAAATAATGTCATGGAAGATGTTTTGAAGAACAAAACCAAAAGAAGAAAAAGAAAGAAAAAAGAAACCAATATCCAAAAATATGCAAGTTAAAAAATAATCAAAGAAAAATAATTCAACATAAAGTGCTAGAGAAAATTGAGGAGTAGTTCTTAAAATTGTAGTAACTAAAACAAAGGAAGAATATTAAAATTTGTTTTTAATTACTGCAACAGATTTTATCAAAATAAGTTGTTTAGTGAAAATAAATTTGAATTTTGAATTTTAGTTAGGTCGTTTGAGTTATTGAGATATCTTAGATAGTTTTTAAATTTCAAATTGTGCAAATTATATATTTTTATGTTGGCTATTGAAAACCCCTAAATATTTAACATAATTATAAAAAGTTATTGAAAGTCATTTCAATTTGTTGAGAGACATTTTGAATCATTTTTACAACCCTATCATCTTGTAAAAACCTGCTATATATACTATGATGGACATAAAATTTGAAGGAATTAATAAAAAGGCATAACCTGTCATATCGTCTGCAACGTAACATGTGTATATAATGATATGAAGAGGCATGCCACTGAGTCGGCTGAGGAACTCATAGAAAGGAGGATAAACCGCCGAAAATAGTACTAGTACTAAAACGCGAATCTAGTTTACAACCGGATAAACAGTAAACCATCAAGGAGCTGAAACTTTGGAATTTTTACTCTACACTATCCAACTATGACCTCATAGATGGGGGTACTATGATTCTTCTTATCCATAAAACTAGCAAACAAAAACCATAAATCAAGGGGGGAAAAGACAATAAGTATCTCATCCACGTACGTATTTTGGACGTTTATATGGATACAGTACAAATCATTCACGCAATACTCCTCCATCACAATTTACTTAATGAATTTTACTTTCATCAAAAGAAGATAATCCAATTTATATAGTTATAGTAAGCAAAGTTAAATGCTGCGATTTCGAGTGTAAAGTTGAATTCGTCCAAATTTAAGTCGATTTTTATAATAACAATTCCCAACAATATGGTGTTAGGAGCATTGCCACATTCAATATTTTAATATTTCCAAGAAAATTAATTTGCCTATTCTATCCTTGACATAGTTTACATACGTTGGGATGCAAATTCGTGTAATCTTTAAAAAGAAGTAACTTATAAACTTTTAAGACTTAGAGCTCATTCGGTATGGTGTATAAAAATAATATTAAATAGAGTAATATTAGTAATATTTATATTAGTTATGCTTGCATTAATTTTAAAAATATATATTTTATATATTGTTTGGTTTGGTATATTTAAAATAGTATGTAATGCATAATTTTTTTTTAAAAAAAATATGTATTTAAAGATACTCTCCACGTATATGGTGAAAAAGATGTAAAAAAAATTTTTGAAAGGCAACTAGATCTTTAATCATACTAAAGCATGCATTAAATCCCCTTAAATTACTTTTTTTTTTAAAAAAAAAAATTGAGTTCAAAGGGTCGTTTTAGTCAAAAAAACAAAACTAAAAAAATACAAATGTCCATGTATAATCTATGAAATTGTAAACTAAGGCCCAAAATTATATCTAACAAACCTGACCCACTAATATACTTAAATATCTACTCTAGCTTCTTCTAGACCTTTCACTGTGTTGAGTTATGGTGCTCCTACCCTAATACGTTGTCAGGTCATAGAGAATATCAGGAATCTTGAGAAGTAAAGATAACAAAACAAATGCACACAAATTTTTATGTGGAAAAACTCCTTGCTCAAGGGAGGAACAACCACGATTTGTCACCACAGGATTTAACAACCAAAACCACTAGGAGCAAAGTAAAGAAATACAACACACACCTTACTTCTCTACTATCTCTTACAACACAAGTAACTTATGCAACTAGCACAAGTCAAGAGCAACACCAACCTTGCTTCAATCTACCCTACACCACTTGAGTAGTTAGAAAGAAACAACACATCCACACACCTTGAGACTATAACTCTGTCCCCAAGGCATGTTTCCACACATGGACACATTTATGAATAACTGATTCACTTTTCTTTATATGCGAGGAGTGATAGAACATTTAGATGCTCATTACAAACTTACTCAAACACAAAACACCAAACCTAGTCTATTTGATTCTTCGTCTGGGTTTATTGATGTCTTTCACAGGAAGCCAAAAAGAAGCTTTTCAACCAATGAGTATATGCCTTTTCGATGTATATCTAATTATGTGAAAAACTCATCTTGAAAACCTTGGACTTCTGTCTTTTAAGCTGCTGCATCTACAGCCTAAGGACCGCTAGTAGCTAGAGGGTCAATCAGTTTTGTTATGCTTGTACTGTGATCTCTGTGAGCTTCTAGAAGTTGCTGGGTGAGGGACTTCACCTTCTTAGTCAATTGGGCATTTACTTCCCTTAGCTCTATCACCTCAGCAATGCTAAGCCCTTCTCTGGGTTCCTTGGCTAGTTTAGCTTGCATCATTTCTATTTCAGCACGTTTGGTGGCCAATTCCTCAGTCAGCTCCTTTACCTGAGCTTTTAATGCCTCATTCTGTTGTACCAGGTCAGACATGGGAGATCTTTTGGTACCAGCCTTCTGCTCACCAATCTCACACTCATATAGGGTTGTAAACGAGAATGACTATTTCATTGTCCCTACTATGCCCCTACTCAATTCGATTCCATGATGCTCAAACACCTACTTGAGCAAATATCCATATGCAAGCCCGTGTTTCCCTTCAGCCATGTCATAAACCTTTGTCATGTGCTTTAACATAATAGCAGGTAGATTTATTTTGACCATGGTACTCAGCTTCTCCATCATATGCAAATCCGCCACGGTTGCGACTGTTCTCTTTTCAGACCTGGGAAGATGTATCTTGTTTATGAATTCAAAGTACAACTAATATTGACCTTTAAGAAGTTTCTTGGACACAGGTCAGGACGTGAGATTTCTCATTTTTCCAGCCGCTATCAAAATTTCCTTTGAAGGGGATTTGTCAGTCACTGTCCTTATCCCCTCAGTCTTGACTTGCAAAATTTTCCCCAACAGTTCTTCAGTTATCCTAAAAGAAATATTTTTAACCTTTGTCTTGAAGCTACCATCTGACTATATTTCAATATTGATGTAGAATTCCTTCACTTCCTTCTCATGCAGATGAGGAATAGGCCACTCAAACAAGTGACTCCAACCTTGAACCTCCACTGCATCTACTAGTTCTCTCATGCTCGGACTGTCCTTTGCTGCAGGCTCAAACACTCTACCATTTAATACCTTTTGGGCTTGTAACAGCTTCATCCGTTGGTCCTTGGTAAGAGTTTTTTCAGTCCTTCTTCTTTTTGTATGTGAAACTAGTCTCCCAGCGGAAGAAGATTCACACCCTTTTCCCTTGGAGATAACCTTCCTCTGAGTCTTGGAGTCCAGACCCTTTTCACTTGCCTCTTTTTCCAAGTCGGTCCAGTCGATTTCTTCATCCTCTCTAATATCGACAACCTAGTCCTCAGTTATGTCAGTCTCTAAAACTGTGGTTTTTCTCAATCTCTTCTTTAAAGTATGTTTTTGCTTACTAGCTCTCATAACATCACCTAATAGTTTCTTTTCTGCACCCCTAGTGGTATAACTACGAACTACTACTCCACTCTTTCCTTCATCAGTTTTTCCCTTTCCTTTGTCTTGTCTGACCTGGTCCTTGGTGGAGACAAGATCAGAGTGAACAATAGGTCTTTTGATTCTCTAGGACAGTGGTCTGTTGTCCTCTTCATCTTCATCTCTTTGTGCCTTTTCTTCCGACATGGCAATATTCACTTGTCGATTTTCACTTACTGGAGTCTAATCATATACAGGCTTTCCAAGAGCTAAAGTTAGATCAGGGGAGATTGGTTCATCCCTAACACTGTGATACCCATCTTTCAATTCCAGAAGATTTCTGGCCACCCACTCTGGTCCTTCAGCCAGAATGTTAGAATCGGCTCCCTTTTCTTCAACAATCTCTCCTTCAAAGTGTTTTTCTGACAAAGAGGAGGAGGTGTGACCAAGTGGAGAAGTGTTTCCTTGATCTTTGGTGGTACTGTGGGAGGGTTCAATGGGGTTTTTATGGAGGGGATGACTTGGGATTTTAGACTCTATCAGTGCAGCCATGATTAAAGGAGTTTTAGTGGGAGAAGAGGAGCAGGGTTTAAGAGCGAAAAAAAGACGGTCTGAAATAGATGCCAACTTATGAACATGAGTCAAGGGAGGAGTGTTTTTGTTGATGTACTGATGTCAGGCCCAACACTAGTTTGTGACATAGAGGGTTTTGGACTTCCAGACATGGTGGAAACAAAGATTTTTGGATCTTGGAATTTGAGAGAAAAAGATGACAAAGAAGTAAGAGAATGAAAAGGCTCAAGAGGGTTTTCTGATCTGATGCGGAGCAATAAGGATGGAAAGTTAATGATTTTAAAATGAAGGTAGGAGAAACTTCCGGTCCCTGATTGGTTGCGACTCTTCGGGGACTGGAATGAGATGATGCCGGTTCAAGGATAAGCTGAATCGACAAGACAGGTCCAGTACATAACATTAATGAGGTGAGAGATTACAAACAAAAGACAAACCTTATAATGTACCTGGTCCCTAGGTGACTCTTTTCAACTCCTTTCTACCATGCAAAAATCACACTGATATTTTAGAAATTGTGAGTAGTATTTCAGATACCTGTTGAATACCTTTTTAGCCACAGAAGGTTCGATTCATCATGATTTGCCTTTTCATCGACTGCTATCAGTGTTGCTTAAGTTAGGTCTCCCAAGTAAGTCTAGAGAGTTTGCTTGTGATCATAGGCTCTGTTGCATGCCAAAAACTATATCTTGGAGACCTCTATGTAGGTTGCACTCAAGTCCTCAATTACAGCTCATACACTCAATGACTTTTACATATACATGGCTTGGATCCTCATGAGTACAAAAAATTATAGTCCCTTTTAGAAATTCTCGAAGCTAGGAAGTCTTTTAAGTCCTTTCAGTCAAATGCTTGAATCATTCACCCTTTTGTTTTGTATCAGCATTAACTGCTTCCCTGGGACTATATCTGCAGAAAATCAGAATTCAGTTTTGGGAACCCATTTTAATCTGAGCTCCAAGTAGGCAGATAAGGACTTAATTACACTTTTTAGTCCATAGTGGCAGAGATTTGGTCCTTACCATAGACTTAGGGCTTGGTCCCACTTTCACTGCTTTCTTCACAAGGTGAGATGACTTATGATTGTTTAAAGTTCTACTTATAACTTCACACTTTCCTTTTAAATGGCCCTTTTCACCGTAATGCACACACAGGGGTTTGTCTACAACAAATGTATACTTGTTGTGTGGATTGTAGGGAGGGTCAATCTTTTTAACATAACCTAAAACCTGTAACACCCCACACCTTACATGTGCTAGTCCTATGCACATGATTCACGATATTGCTTTGTCAAATTAGCGCCTATATTTAAAAGTGCTTGAATCTCAAATTAGAGGGCAGATATGTACGTCTAACGCTTAAGAGGGTTGAGTGTATACAAGTTTTAAGTCAAATTGAGGAGATCGCAGCCTTAAATGAAGTGAGAGAGTGACGTGCTTGTAGGACTTAGGAAGCTAGTAGGTGAGTCACCTGCTTGCTTAGGTTAAATTTGCTAGCTAGATGGAGACGAGGACCGACGTCGAATCTGTCCAAGTCCGATTATGAATAAAGTCCGTGTTAAGGGTGTAACTTTTGCACGTATTTTAGAATCATAAATAGACTATATTTTTAGCCTAATAAGAATATAAAAATAGCCCAAATACATCACAATCCATTTGATAATTTAGGCCCAAACTAACTAAAGAGAAAGGAGAAAAATAGGCAGCAAAGGCCCATCAAGTTGGAGCCCTTAAGGCCCAAGTAAAAGGGAAAAAATAGTACATTACTCACTTGATAAAATAAGGACTAAAATGTAAAAGAAAGGCGGCTAAAGAAATCCTTTAAAAGGGCTTACAAGCAGCACCTTTAAGTCATTCTTAGACTTGGAAAATTTTAGCTTTCACAAAGGTTCTTTGTTATTCTTTCTTGACTTTGTAAAGCAGCCACAAGAAGCCTTTAGGGTTCTTAAGGAGGCCCTAAACCTTGAAGGTAAAGGTAAATGATTATAGTTGTTTATTTAGTATGGTTTCTTCATGAAAAACAAGAGACTAGGCTGATTATACCTTTGCTAAAATTGCTGGACAACATGTGTTCCAAAGATTCTTGTACACTTTTCTTGTTTATTTTGGAGCTTTTCTCTTCTTGGGTCATTTGATTGTGAAGGCAGGTTGCCTTTCTTAGTGATATTTGGTTCGATAATGATGTACAAAGGCTACTGCACCATATTTATAGTCCGCAATAGTGAGTTCTTATATGATATCATAATCATGTTTTTAGTACGAACTTGTGGGCTGGTAGTTGGGAATTGTTGTTCCACGACCTCCAACTATTTTGGAACTATTTTTGGACTTTTTTAAGGCTAATTGTATGTGTAAGTATGTTATATGCAGTTTAGTTGAAGTTAAACAGATTTGGGATTGTTTACATCGAAATGTAGCGAGACGACATAATGTTATGCCGCCTACTCGTGTGTTGTGTATAATTGTTATGTGTTGTTCTTTGTAGGCTTTTGTGAGATTGTTATGGAAATAAACTAGGCTGCACATAATATGTATATGAGAATGCGTATTAGAAAATACGATTAGAGATGGAAGGATTGAAAGAATACGTGCGGGTTGACAATTACACGCTTGCTGCCCTTGTGTTGTTTTTTTTATGAGATTAGGCTACCAAGATGTATCTATCGGTTAGTAATCCTAGTTTAATCACCTACTATATTATAGATAAATATTTTGAGGAAGGGAAGGTTATCTCGAGGTAATAACGAGATCGTACAATGAGGTATGTAAGGCTACTCGATTTCGTATTACTTGGCATGAAATCTAGATTCTTCCTTGGCACATACAGGCACTTACCAACTCCGACATAACTATTAACCATGTCTCCACTCTTTCACATGTTCATATGCTCCCACACATAGTCACCTTCAAATCTACATACATACGTGCAAGTTATATGGGTTCTTGTTGCTAAATAAAATTTCATATGCATTTTATCACTTGTGTAATGTGCTCTTTTCATTATCGTATTCTTTTGTATGATTATTTACATGTCATATGCTACATCTGCAGTCCTACAGATTCAATATTATGACCACCAAAAGAATCATCTCAAAGGTAATTGAAAGATAAAGTAAAGTATATTGCTTATTGATGGGTGGTAACCCGAGGTGTTGAAGAATCACCTAGGCAGGGTCTATCCCATTACGGGGGGTAGCCCTAGGGGTGAAAGGAAAAGCGTAGCAGGGGTCGATCCCGATATGGATTTACACTGATCAGCTGGTCATTTGTATTACATATTGTGCACAGATTATACAGTAAATGTAAAGCAATAAAAAGAACATAAAGTACATGATTCCACAGTATAACTAAAGGTGGTCCCTTATCTTTACACCAGTGTATAGTTTTATTTGAGTTGTTACTTCATATACAGTATTTTCTGCCTTATATATTCAATACATTATCTCGTACTGACATCCCTTACGAGGGACCTGCATTTCATGCTACAGGTACATGTGCTAGTAACTCTCCCCAATAGGAGTACAGGATATCCAGCTGCTATTACCAATCTCTAGGTTGCTTCGGAGCTTTGTGTGTCTATAACTTATATTTTTTAGTATATAATTAGTCAAGGCGGGGCCTGTCCTAACCCTTATCAGATACTTTTCCTTATCTAGAGTCTTTGTAGACTATGTAAATTAAAGTATGGTCATGTCTTGTAATTTAGACAACGTGGCCCAAACGGCCTTGTCATATGCATTTTCTTTTGGCTTGTTATTATTGTTTAGTTTTTTGAAAGCATGTTCAATGAAGAAATCCCTTATAATATGTATAGAAAGCGCATGGACACAGGTTGGTTCTCCTGAGCCTTATCGGCAACGGGTGCCAGTCCGCTTTAACGGGACGTTGGGCGTGACAAAAGTGGTATCAAAGCGGGTTGTTCTAGGGAGTCTACAAAGCCATGTCTATGTAGAGTCTTGTTTATCAATGTGTTGTGTACCACATTTATAAGCAGGAGGCTACGTGGCATTTAGCGGTTGTTACTTTCTTTTCATTCTTTAGATCGTGCCATAGAGCCAAGCATAATAGGTGGATTTTGTCTAACCCCTTAATTGTTTTATACAGCAAGTATGCCAGAAACCAGGAAAAACAAAGGTAAAGGGAAGGAGGTAGAAGTGGTGGTTGGTATACCAAGTTGGGTGAGATAATGAAATGAGGCTCAAGATAAGTCTCTGTCACAGACATCTCCAACTCCTCCAACTCTTGATGAACCAAGAAGTAGTGAAATTCCCTTAAAACCACCTATCGATGCTACCGTGCAAGATCTGAAAAATACAGTCCAACTATTGACTCGTTTAGTCACTGGCCAAGGTCAAAGACAGGAAGGTCCCAGTTATAGGTGCAGGTGATGTGAATAGGGTAGCTTGCACGAGGATACATGACTTCCTTAATTTGGACCCTCCATCCTTCACTGGGTCAGATACTAATGAAGATCCCCAAGACTTTATTGATCAGATTCAACACACTTTAGATGTTATGCATGTGAGTGGTACAGAAGTTGTTGAGCTAGAAGCGTATAGATTAAAGGGTGCGGTTATATTATGGTATGAAGCTTGGAAGCAATCTAAGGATATAGATGCACCTCCAACTACCTGGTAGGAGTTCAACGAGGCATTTCTTGACCATTACTTGCAAGTAGAGATCCGAGAGGCCCATCCAAATCAGTTCTTGAACCTCCACCAAGGGAATATGAGCATGAGGGAGTATAGCCTTCAATTTAATTCCCTGGCCAGGTATGCTCTTGATGTAGTTGCTACTATGGCAAATAGAGTTCATCGATATGTGGATCGATTGGATTCATATTTGGTTGGAGACTGGTATCATTGCTTCCTTGAATAAAGGCATGGATATAGCAAGGATGCAAGCTTTTGCATAGAAACTAGAGGATTAAAGGCAAAGGAGAAGGGCACAAGAGTTAGAAAGGGGGTAATCCAAGAGGGCTAGATCTACGGGGCAGCTTACATTGTCCCAAGTTGAGCTTAGGCCTCATTTTTCTAATAGACCACCTAGGCCATCATCCTCTTACTCTACAGCCAGTGCTCCACCACAACTTCAAGGGTATAGAAGTAATCAATTTGGTCAATGAGGTGAGGGATAAGGTGCACGGACAATAGGATATTCGGCAGGCCAGCAAATGACTCTTAAGCAGCCTTGTAAACAGTGTGGAAGAAGTCATTCAAGTATATGTCGTGTTGGGACAGATGTTTGTTATTGGTGTGGTGTACCAGGGCATATGATGAGAGATTGCCCAAACAATCGTTAGGAGGATATAACTGAACTTACTGGATCAGCTGTTGCATCATCATCACCAGTTCCTCCCTTTGGTAGGGGTCAGCAAGCACCTACAGGTTGTGGTAGAGGTGTTAGATGGGCAACTAGCTCTAGCGGAGTCCAAAATCCCACTTATGCTCTGGGGAGTCGGCAAAACTTGGAAGCTTCACCCGATGTGGTCACAGGTACATTGTCTATCTTTTCACATAATGTATATGCATTAATTGACCTGGTTCTACACTATCATACATCACTCCACTAGTTGCTGGGAAGCTTAAGAGAACACCCAAATTGTTGAACAAACCATTTGAAGTGTCTACGCCAACCGGTGAATCTATTATGGCTACAAGGGTTTATTATGACTGTGTAGTAACTGTTTGTGACTGTGAGACATTGCCTAGCCTTATTGAGCTAGAAATGGTGGAATTCAATGTTATAATGGGTATGGATTGGTTAGCTTCTTGCTATGCCACCGTGGCTTGCCGACTAAGAGAGTGTACTTCCACTTTCCAAATGTCACGCCCTAAAGTTCCGTTAGGGCGGACTGACACCCGTTGCTGATAAGTATCGGGAGAACCAACCTGTAACTATGCTCTTTCTATACATATTATAAGTGATTTCTTCCTTTAACATGCCTTAAAGTA
>JAPFFP010000094.1:4176384-4190192 GCA_026153255.1 Solanum medicagineum | reverse complement strand
GCGTACATCCGACCTCCCCTCACCCTGCAATGAGCGGGAGCCTTTTGAGGCACTGGGGTATGTTGATGTTGATGTATCCTAGTGTCAATTCAATAATGAATAACTATTATTGGTGGAGGGAGAAAGATTTCTAATACTTTCATCGTAGGAGGAGACAACTAATTTGTTTATGTGGCTATATAAAGGCTTATGAATTGCTTTTCCCATTTTACTTCTCATAATTATAGTTTTTGAATATTTAAATTTTTATTTTAAAATGTTAAATTAATTTTTGAAATGAAAAGTGAATTGGGAAGGAAGGAGTATGATTGATAACTTTAACCTTGGTACTCATCTATCTGTTCAAAAAATTATAGAGTTGATATGAGATTGCACACATACCAAAGTGGAGCATATTGAGATGACAAATCTAGAAAGGGATATGGCCACCTGTTGCAATACAGCATAAGGCTTAGATGAATCGATGAGATGTCCATAAGAAGAATAGTCAGCAGGATCAAATGCAAAAATATACCTCAACGAGACAAAAATATGGAGGATCCACTGGAAAATGACAAACACGCATGTCCAAACCACAAAATATGCTATCCGGAAGAAAAGGAAACGCTGAAAAGGAAGTAAGAATGAATATTAACCACGCTTAGATATGGATAACATGTAAAGCTTAGACAGCACGGAACTTCACTTACTAGACGATTTAGAAACACATCACCTACAAGG
The DNA here is from genome assembly GCA_026153255.1 of Solanum medicagineum. Lineage (NCBI taxonomy): Eukaryota > Viridiplantae > Streptophyta > Magnoliopsida > Solanales > Solanaceae > Solanum > Solanum medicagineum. The sequence goes on along the minus strand of JAPFFP010000094.1, from coordinate 4,189,472 downwards.
CAAATAGCATTGACAGAATGCATACAAACAGCCAGCTGCAGTAACACGTAGACTATCAGAGGTAAATGTAGTATATCACATATGATACAACTGAAAAACCCAAGCCAGGATAAAAATGAGCTTTTGATGGCAAGAATGTTTAGATAGTAAGCTGAAGATTATCACAGTTGGATAGCAATACACAACTGCACAAGAAAAATCTGGTCGTTGCAATAAATCCGATATCATTAAGAAGAATGTTCAAGCTTGATGAGCCATGAATTGAAGCATAGCATCAAAGATACGAGACAATCAAGCAAAACTTATGGAACTAAAAGAAGAAAACAAAAGTTCTCATACTTACAAAATGTAATTTGTAGTTTTTGTCGGTAAGGAATGGATAGATTACGAGCCAAAAAACACAATCTGTAAGCACAACGGCACCTGCAGTTATCTACAAATTAATTGGGGAGGAGAAACAATTAGCCAAGTATCGCAGCATGAATAATACTAAACCACTTCAATGATCTGTATATAATGACATAAAACTTCTTCTTCGACTTTTACTTTAGGAAAAGTAACATCATTAATTAAGAGTGCGCGCAATTGATATAAAGATGACCCCACCAGAAAAATCTTGCTTGCAGGATTCAACTGATAAGCAACAGTAACTAGAGCATAAATATGTTAGACTAGACTGAAAAGAACTTTGTGACATTACAAGTCCAGATATTCTATATAACACATGGGAGTAGATAGACTTCTGCACCTTTACCTTGAACAGCAAAAACAAATGAAAAGAAAAAGAAACCTACATGACTGGTTGTATAACTTGCTAACAAAGGAAGATAGATGGATCTAGAGATAAACATGCCTGAAAAATTAGTTGAAAGGCGAGGCCCCAAGGATCTGTTTCTTCTCTAATATGTGGCTCGCCATGGCAATTCAAGCCATTGGATACAATAAGTACACTTGCATTTTCAGGAACTGAAGCAGTGTAAGTGCCTCTCTCTGTGTCAACACCACCAGTGCTAGCACCACTACCTCCCTTGCGAGATTGGAGACAGCCACGGATGGACAGTGAAGATCCTAGCTAGTAAATGAGCTGAGAGCATTACCAACTTATATAAGAAAAACAATAATCAGAAAGTAAAAAAGGATGGGGACAGACATGACGGGTAGCATGAAATGAAAAATTCTTCAACTGTTTTACTGAAGGATGATTAATAAACAATCTGCCTTGCGGGGCGGGAGAAACAGAGTATTTATTCCTCCATATCTTATCTTTTCCCCTGTCCATTCTCAAATATGTGCATATATGATGGTCATAGATGAGTAACATACCCCAAAGTAGACCGTAACCAAGGTGAATGTCCACCTGTTCAGTACAAAAAGAGAAATGAAAAGCAAAAGACAAGCATGATCCTATTTTAATCAAGAAAATAGCTTGTTAAAATACAAGGAAGTCAGAAGTGAAATTTGTTATCTTTAGATTTTTGAAGTTACTGTTGCTACTGAGGTTGTTTGTGTATTAAAGGGAAAAACTTGACATTATAGAATGTTCAAATCATGGATCCGCTTCTAATTAAAATCCACAGAGTAAACGAAAAACAAACTAATGCCAAGATGAAATGTGGAGCAAAAGAACATACAGAATATCCTTACTGGGTATAGAAATAAAGTATGCGTACACCATGGAGAACTACATCTGTAATGAGTAATGACAGAAGTAGGGAGAAAGCAATTAGTCTATAAGCAAGCAGCCAGTTAGGATGGATTGCTTTAAAACATGTCTTCCAAACATCATCTTTGTACAAAAACCCTGCTTTCTTTTGTCCATTTTCTCTTCGCTGGCTTCTCGACTTTGAAGAACCTTCATACTTCCATATAAGGAGAACTGATACCACCGTAGCTGCTAATATCAATAATGCACAGATAAAGAATCTCCAATTCAGCCAATAACTTGGAGTTGTTGTATCTGTTGTCATAATTGGTGGCCAAATATGATTTGAAGATCCTGTTAGAAAGCTCATCATAATCAAGAATCGGTGGCCAAGTATGATTTACTAAATCTTGATAGTCTCAAATAGCAGAGGCCATCAGCTATGGCAAGAATTCGAACAAATACAGAAAGTCTAGTTTCTCAAATTGATCAAGAAATCATACTATTGTTGAAATGTAATTTCTCTTTCCCATTTTCTGCACAATAAAGGGAAAGTACTTCCACTTTCCAACTTCAAAAAGGAACTCTTTGTCAAACTAGGTATTGGTAGACTTCTAACGAAGTGATTTTGTAACACTATTTTGGAATTTAAAGTCACTATGTGCCGAAAGAAATTGACCATCTAGAGAAAAACACTATATTACCATAATTAGGATAAATATTCTATTAGGATGAACTCAGGGCGGAGCCACGGTACCAAAGGGGTTTTGAAAAATTACAGCAAAAATATTTCTTATCTATATATATAATTGACTGAACTCTGAATGAAAATTCTGGCTCAAACAATGCCCGTAGACTCTAAGGCATTCACTCTACATAATATTTTCTTTTAGCTCAAAGAGGGTAGAATATATTCTTCAGATTGCAAATTAGAACAATATTGGAATTGAGTACCACAAAGAAAAGTAAAAGCTTTTTTCAAGATTCGTAATAACATAATATGACAGAATCGTATTAAGAAGATAAAGATGCTCATATCAAAAAGAATAGTCACAAATAGTAATCATTAGCACAACACTCCTGATGAACAAAGAGTAGAGCTTACCCAGAAATATTCCTTCAAGAATCAACAAGAAACTGCCATTATTGTCTTTTTTTACCTGTATGAACTGAAAACGTTTTGTATATCTTCTCATTGACGATACGAAACCAAAAGGGTGAAATATGGGTGGTTTCTATTGGGGAATGGGTTAGTTGAGGATTAAAGTTATGGGTCCAGGGAAATTGATGTACAATACTGACAGGACAGGAAATGACAAGAATCACACAAAACGACCACGTACATGTCAATCGGGACTAATATACAATAAAGAAACACGCAATTCCGTGGTCGACGTCTCCGATTTACTTCTAAGCTACTCAGTCAAATAATTAATTAATTTTTTCCTGTCAAAACATACAATTTTTTGGCTTAATTGTTCGAGACAGTTAAATGTTTATTAGATTTTTTATTTTTTTATTTAAATATTAAGATAAATATCAAAAACAAATTCGAAAAAAATATTTTTTTTTAATTTCATATCTGAACTATTGGGAATATAAGTTTCATGTTAAACTATTACTTATTAGTTTGAGAACCACATATATATCTTTTACTTCACTCTCACCATGACGTATGAACTACACTCTTTCTTTTATTTTAAAAAATGTCATATTATACTCACATGGATAAAACATTTCACTTTGATAAAAAAATTATTGTATTAGTTAAAATTAAATATTAAAGTATTATTTTTTCAAAAGAAAATATTATAAATAAAATATAAGATATTTTTCTCACCGCACCCCATCACTTCCTCTCACTGTACCTCCCCTCCCTCGAACCAACTAATATTTTTTTAAAAAAAATTATAAAACTTTTTAAAATTTTGTACTTTATCTTCCTCCCTCCTTCTCTCCCCCCTCCCCTTAAAAAAATAACTAGTATATGTACTCACACGTTGCGCAAAATTTGAATGTTTTTTTCAATGTTTCTTTTTAAACTCATAATAATATTTTATAATTTTCTACATCAAATATTTAAGTTCATAAAATATAAAGACATGTTCGAACCATTTGTGCTTGTTTTATTTGAATTTAAATGGTTCAAATTACATTTTTAACATCAAGTTTAATTATACTCCTAAAACTAATTTACATAGAGTAAACTATTAAATGATGTAATCGTAATAAAAACTCATATAAATGGTGCATAATTTTCTTACTAATGATTATAATAAATTATGCAAATATTATTTACCTATAATATTCTTATTAATTTATTTATTTGAGCACATTAATTATTATTGGTAGTACACAATTTTCATTGTTGTGATATTATTTATATTTTATATAAATTAGCTATTCTTGTGATTTTACAAAATACTTTGTTCAACTTTTATCAAGGGAAATTTATATTTTTAGTCATTTTAACATTGAACAAAAATCAAATAATACATTTATGGCATGCATATAAAGATTTAATACGTGATTAATCTATGCTTGTGCTATTTATCATCGAAATTAAGTATATACATATGGTGAAACAGATCTTGGTGTCTATATATATATAAACAACAACAACATTACCCCAGTGACTCAAAGGCTCCCGCCTATTGCGAGGTAAGGGGGGTCGGATGTACGCAGCCTGACCCCTATGTTTAAAAACATAGAGCGACTATTTTCGAATGACCCATGATGAGCGTCGAAAGTTGCATTGACTAATTGCTATTTCACAATTGAAAGAAGCACAGACAATTTAAAGAGCCATTTTGCTTTATTCCATCATACCCCAAAGTCAAAAAATAGTGAATCTTCGGCTCCATCCGAGATTGGTGTCTATATATATATAATAAAAATAAATTGCCTTGTTAAAAATTTAACATCTCGGGTATTGATATATCTTGTCATGTCAGGTTTTAACTGAACTTATCTACCTATATCTTTACATTTCGTTTTATTAAAAAAAATCCATTTCTTTTTCATTAATAAAAGTGAACATTGCTGCAATTAAGCAATCTATAAATTAAACCATATGAAATCCAGATATATCGTCTCAACACAAATTCATTTTTCGGACTTACCTATTTTGATTTTCTTGCTTTCTGCAAAAATTGCTAAATTAATCTTTCAAACTTATGCTATCATTATTTTCTTAGTAACTTAAATCGTCGTTCTCAGCATGTTGTCTTTACAAAATTAATTTTTTCTTATGATAATTTAGTTTTCTAATGAATATTTGTAGATTCTTTTTTTCTCTGTATCAAGCTAGAAGAAACATACTTGTCAACATCCAAAAGTAATATTTATATACTCTTTCCATTCACTTTTACTTGTCACTATTTCACTTATCGAGGTCAAACTATATGAATTTTGACCAACTTCTTAAGATGTATTTTTATACCATATTAATATGAGAAAAATACAACTTATAACATTTTTCATATAGTTTTTAATCATCTAAATTTATATTTCAAATATTAAATTTAGTTACTTTAATTTAATTTTAAAATTTAGTTACATTGAACTCGAAAAACGAAACAATGATAAATGAAAATGAATAGAAAAGTAATTAAATAAAGTTATCTTTCACAAAATATTTATTATTAGATTCAATTTTTTTAATCGTTGCAGTCAAAAACTATATCTAGTAATTAGGAAATGTTATTCTCCAAAATAGAAAATAAATCACTAACTCTTGTATATATGCAAAGTGATAAAATTGTTATAGAAAGGAGCAAAAAACTCAGACATTAAAAAACTCAATAAATTGTTAAATCCAATTTGATAGTTAGATCGGTGGGAACTGTCATAGAAAAAAGGTGAAATTACTTTATAGTTGTATATTATTAAGAGATCAACAAATGAAACAAATCATCAAATAATATAATAAACTCCATGGCCAATGCAGAACACACCCAAGTCAATCCCTTCAAAAGTAGGTCAGTATCCTATATTTGTTCATATTAAGTCTCAACTAAAACAACAATATCAAGAAAAAATTGATGATGCCTCTTAAACTTCTCTCCTCTGTAATTTATATGCCCATTAGAATTTTGTTTAATGATTAATATATCTTTCATTCAAATATTTCAAATTTTTCAGCCCCCCTCCCTTACCTTCCCTGAAATCATCTCCTCAACTACATAATCTGTTTGTAATATCTTCCGTCCCTGCCTTTTGGAACTCGTATAAAGTTAGCCGCTGATTATCTCGCACGATTGGTAAAATTCTTTGCCAAGATAGTATACTATTGAATATAATATTTAAAGCTCAATTTTTTAAAGATTTCAGAAAATTAAATCAAGTCACTTTAGACTTGTCATGCACCAATCTTAATGTATGTATTCTTTAAAAATCTATCTTCATTTACACTTCTCGCACAAATATACGCCCCCCAAAAAATATTTACCACTCTAATTTTATATATAACTTTATTGAAAAATGAAATCATGCTTATAAAATAGATTAGAATCAAGCAACTTCAAAATATTTTAAGACATACCTTTTCGTTCATTAGAATAACCTCAATAGAAAATAGACAATCAAGTCGATTACGATTCATGCTTTTCTAGAGCCTGATAATATGAACTTTTGATTTTCAGTATTGATTTGCTGTTAATTTTGCTAATGAAGTCAGTCTTAGACAACATTATTATTCTTCTGTTACAAATCAAAGAAGTATGAAAAAAATAAACGCATTGGATATTAAAAATTGTAAGGGAGAAAAAGATGTGAATACTGTATATAATTATAGACAACTTCCATCAACATGAAAGTCTCTATTCTGAAAGAAGTTTTGAGATAACTTTCATGAATACAATACAATACAATGTTTGGATAAATTGTATCATTTAATATCGTTTAATGATTATTTTATTGTTTGATTTGATTGAATGGTATTATATCATAACCAATAAATTTATGAAAATATTCTTAATTTATTAAAAACAAAAAAAAAAAGGAAAGCTTATAAAAAAATATTGTTTCTGCGGTTTATTGTCAACTCCTCTGTATACGTGTTCAAACATAGTTTAGAAAAAGATGATTAGAAAGAAAAAGCACACATCCAAAATTTATTAACCAAAAGATATTGAATTAAGAAAATAATATGATTTCAAAAAGCAATGCAGGCGGAGGAGAATTAGAAGCTAGAATATAATTTCACAAAGTAATACCGAAGCTTAAAAATGATAATCAATACAAGAAAATAAAAAATAAATAAAAATTTCTTAAAAACAAACCTCAAAAAATTTTCACGTGAGAGAAGATAGGCGGAAGAGAAGTTTGGATGCGGACGAGAATGAAGAATATGATTTCAGTAGATACATTAGCTTAAAGTTTAATAAACAATAATGGGTAAATTAGGATTATTAAAAATTAAGAGTATAATTAAAAAGAAAATAAGAGAACCATGGGATACCATCAAATTGGAGGTTTCAAAACTGAGTATTTTCATGGTTACAAAATCATGAAATAAAATCATACCATACCACGTAACTAATGAAACAATCAAAATAAGCGTGGTTCTCTTAATAAACATACAATCCCTACCACGAAAACCACCATCCAAACAAGTTGCGAAAATATTTCTTTGTAGTTAAGAAATTTTCACGATTTGATAGAAAGAAAGAACGAAATACGATTATATCTATCCCGTGTTTTCCTATTTTTTATCCATTAAAAATCTCAAATAGCAAACTATAGAAATTGAAAAAAAAATTTCCTCATCAGGCTTAACAATATGTAAATGAATATTTTAATGAAATAGGACTTTGTGAGTTACATTTAAATTGTATATTCTTTTGTTAACAATCTGCCAACTTATCAAAAAAAAAAAAAAAAAGTCGTAAATGTGCTAAAAAATAATTAATATAAATTTCAATTTGAGCAAAAGTGGAAAACCTAGTATCAGTTGCTGAAAGTAGAGTCAGAAAGTTATTTTGTTATTTTAATTTTTCGATATTATATATTATATTATTAGATAAGTCCTATAAAATATAATTGAAACTTAATTTTTTAGATAACTATCAGTTAGTGTACTTGAGATTTTTAGTCTTATCTAATGTTGCCTATATAAAAAGTTATTATGATGATTTCCACTGTTGCGTTTTTGTATTTGAAGCTATTTAAAAGGAAACTTAAATTGAACCTCTTTTTTTTTTTATTTGCAGTGAATTATATTGTTTTGACATTCTAATGAAGATGCTACTAGATTAGTACTATAAAAAGTAATTGAAAATTAATAAAAATAATTGAAAATTAATTTTTTAGATAACTATCATTTAATTTACTTGAGTGTTTATTCAATATAAATGTCGCCTATATGAAAAAATTCCTCTTTTGTGTTTTTAATATGTGAAGCTATCTATTTTTATATTTGAAGTATTTTTATATTTGGATTTATCGAAAATAAAACTTACTTTGAACTTATATTTTTTTTTAAATTGGTCGTCAACTGTGTTATTTTTTCTTTCCACAGACAAAAATACAAATATTAAAATATATATCAAACTCTAACCTTTTGGGTTGTTAATGCAAACACCACATATTTATTTCTTAATGTTTTAAAAATAATGTAGTATATGTGTAGAAAATGTATTTCAAAAACGTTATACATTACCATCTATGATAAAAAATTTATTATGATTTGAATTTTTTAAAATTGTAAACCAATAAATTCGTCTGCATAGAATTATAAGTTTTATATATGCTCACTTTTATGATCTCACTAGTTTAGTGTGAGTGCTTTGCACGTATGAACCACGTCAATTTAAAAATTTATATTAAAAATTATATAGAAATAATAGTTGTCGTTAAATATAGGTACTATTCATATTAACAAAATTAAATAAATATTATTAGTTTGATGTAATAGTTTAGTCTATTGTGATACTTTGTTGAGAAATTCAAATACAATATTCATGTAAATAAAAATTAAATAAATATTATTAGTTTAATGCAATAGTTTAATCTATTATGATAGAGCAAAGATGAAAAATAATCAATCCAATTGTTTATAATATAGATATGTTAATAGTTTTAATACATAAAGTAATAATTTAGAGTTGAATAGTTAGAAATTAAATAATTAATTAATTTAAATTTAATGTAACAAAAGATTCCGAAATATAAAAGTAGTAGTTTAATGTTTCCAACATAATTTTATTTTTACATTTGTTATATTACATACTTTTATTAACAAAGTATTCGATAGTCAAAATGTTTATTAATTATTTAGTCCCAAATGAAAAGTGAATTGTAAATATAAAGTAATTCTAATACAAAAGTGAATCAAAAAACTAAATTACAAAAACTTAAATAATAAATTAAAAAATAGTGAAAAGACGATTTTGTCTAAAGCAAAGAAGTATTACCTCACTTGAGATATTATTTGTCTTGAACAAATGAAACTTGTAAATAAAGCGAGTTAGTTACAAAATAAGAGAAATTTTTAAATAGCTAAAATTTATTAGACTCAAATAACTAAACTAAGGGCATAATATAATTTGAATGAAGCAAGTTAAGGTAGCACAACAATTAATATTATTTTCAAGCAAGATAACCTAACCTAACAATTAATATTATATTTTTCAAATTCAAAAAGTGAAAAAGAAAGGGAAAAGAATATGAAACATGTGAGTGTATAATATAAGTAAACTTGAAAATCAAATTAAAGTTCGGGAAAAAGTGTAAAATAAGATCCATTGATGAAGGGGATGAATGAATCAATTAAAGCAAGAAAAAAATTGATTGCAATTGTAAAATAACAAAATATAAGCGGAATTGTTGGTTGTTAATCATTGATGAATCAAAAGTTGAAATTAAAATGCTTTTATAGAAGTAGAGAAGTCATAAATAAAAAAGGATAGGAAATAATATTTACTAAACCTTTCGTTGTATAATTAGGATTCATGGTGAAGTTACAAGAAATTTTATTAAAATAGTAGAGTCATGAAGGAAAAAGGAAAAAAACTGATAAACTAATTAATTATAGAAATATTAAGAGAATAATCAAGAAAAATTAAATTATCTTTAATCTAATGTCTTTTTTAACGTGTTCTTTTTATTTTTTTTACCCTTTTTTTGGGCCTATTTTTATGAGGGATGATTTTACAAATCCCCTTTTTTGCTTATTATATGAGAAGTTTTTTATTTTTTATTTTTTTAATCAGGTCTTTTTTTTAACTCTCTTTTTTTAACGTGTTCTTTCTTTGTTTTTTTAACCTTTTTATTGCCTATTTTTACGGGGAGATGATTTTTCAAACTTTTTTTTTGCTTATTATATGGGAAGTTCTTTATTTTTTTTATTTTTAGATCAAGTCTATTCTAGTTAGAAAATGATTTTTCATTTATGAATTTGACTCTAATAAGACAACCTCCTCTATTTTAATTTTTATTATATTTATTATCTAATATTAAATATTATTAAAATAATGATATACTGATTAAAAATAATGGTGAAAAGACGATTTTGTTTAAAACGAAATTTTTAATGAAGGGCAAAAAGTTCAATCAATATTATTAATGACTTTCACATTTTTAATATAATATAGATATATATAGATAAAACAATCCTAAACATAATGATTAGAATTTATTTTTAACAATTAGTGTTTTTTTTTTTCAAGCAATAGGAGTTGTGAAAAGTTAGTTTAAATATTTAGTATTGAAAAAATTGATAATTTTTCCAAAATAAAGAGTCCTAAATGTGTTAGGATAAAATAAGTAAAAAATAAAATAAATTGATATCAATTTTTTAATGTTTTACAATTTACCAATTTACGTAAATAATTGCATTTAAATTTAGAAATAGGACTAACATCAAAACATGAGTTAGTAAAAGTATATTTTTTAAAAAATTGTGGGAAGGTGTCCGTTTTTTGTATTAAATATTTAATATTTTTTTATTGCTATAAAGAAGGAATAATTATGAAAATTTAATTTAAAATACTTAATATATAAAATTTGATAAATTATCATAAGAGTCATAATGATTATTATATGTTTTGTATTTTGTTTACTATAAAGAATGAGTAAAAGTGACAAGTTAGTTTAAATAGTTATCGTAAAAGATCTAATATATTCCTAACACAAAAAGAATCCTAAACGTGCTTGTTTCAATTTTTTTATTTTTTATTTAAAGAATTAAAGTTAATAATCTGCATCTTTGTTATAAGGATTCGTAATAAAAAAAAATCAACTAATTGTATAAATTGAATTTATAAAATGTTGTATAAAAATTTAATTAGTACCTAATTTAACTAATTGCAACCTAAATTGCCAAGTGTCATTCTTCTATGCTATGTCTCATGGCTTATTCCTAGGCTAGACTTTCTTCCTATTAATAATATATAGGTTTAGATATTGTTTTAATTTCATTTTAAAAAATAATTTTATGCTACTCACCTAATTCTCAGTTTTTTTTTCGTTAAAAAATATTGTTTATTTGCCAAACAAAAATGAAAAGAAATTTTTTATTTCTATTATATTCAATAGATAAGTAGATTTTTTTTTTTTTTGAAAATATGTGCACATATCTATAAGAAATAAAAATAAAGATAAAAATAAATCAGGAGCGGAGAGTTAGATCCAAGTGGGAATAGAATTTTATTTAGTTTAAAAAATATTATTTTTTTAGGTAAGAAATAATTATTTTAAAAAATATTATTTTCTTGGAAGAATATTTATACTTTAATCTTTAACGTTTAATTAATACTACTAGTTTATTTAATTTTTGTCAATATGAAATATTTTATGCATGTGACAAGATTTTTTTTTCAATAATAGAGGGAGTGTATTACACAACCCCTTATATGTTTTCTCAAACTAATAAGTAAATCAGGTACGAAACTCACACACCCAATAGTTTAGGTATGAAACTGAAAAAAAAATTTAGGTTTGGGAAGAAAAGACTTAAAATAATGTTATTTCTTTGAGTTTAAACTCAAAATAATCCTATTTCTTTTACTGGAGCATTAATAGTCCATATCTTTTAATAAAATGATGTATTTTTTTCTCTTCATTCTAACCACAGGTTACATAACACTTGATGTAAGTCCAAATGTTGAACGTCTCAATCGGTAGTTATTTAATTGTTTCACAACGGTGAAGTGAAGAAAAAAAGAAGAAATCTGGTGCAATTCATTATGTTGCCGATTTGTTAATTTTCTATCATAACTAAAATTTTAAATTTTGCTCGATTTTCTTTTTGTAAACAAGGTCTTTTCATATTTAATTAACTTTTAATCAGGGTGGGCTTCCATAAACTAAAGATATTTTTGTTTAATCAGACAATAATATAATAATATTCATAATTTGTCCAAAAACATGTCTTGCTTAGGTGGACACTACTGTTCTCTCCCATATGAAACTATAATGAAAAAAACCTTTTTATTTATAGGAAAAAATTAACTTGGTCTCCAAAGTAGAAAATTAACTTAATCTTCAATTAGAATTTCTATCTATTAAAGGAATTTACATAATAGATATTGACTAACTCAAATATGTTTATTGTTAACACATTGACTGACCTATGAGCTTTTCGGATTGTCAAAATATGTATTTTTAAAACTTTTTAAAATAAATGAGTTTATTTTCAATTTTGTCCAATAACTACATATTTTTAATACTTTTTAAACTTTCACATTGTATTTATTATTCATTTTAAAAAAAAAAGAAAAATAAAAAAAAGAAAAAAACTATTTTTATTATTTATTATTTTAGTGGTATTAGTAGTAATAGTATTTGTTATATTATTTATTGATGTTATTTATTATTATTGTTACTTTCATTATTTTACTTAGTATTATTTTTTAATATCATATTTTATATGTAGTGTTTACCATATTTATTTTATCAATTTTCAATTTAAAAAATAATATTTTAATATGTTTAAATATTTTTACACAGTTATTATATATTATGTACTTTCTGCACGGAAAAAATTATTATTTTATTTATGCATTTAATTAATTAGATGAGAATCTATTCACTTTATCCCAATTGTTTAATTCGTCACCCTTTCAATCCAATTCATTACAAATTTAATCAAATCCTTACAATTTATTTTAAATTTAGTCAAATCCCTTACAATTTCTTCGAATCCTAACCTAAATTAAGTCAATTTATGACTCAATTTTAAACTCCAATTCAATTTCATTTTAAATCAAATCTAGATACTCCATCCTCGATCCGGATCTGATCTATATGCCTGGAGAGCTAACCGTGGTCGTAGATTTTATTTAATCTAACAATCTGAATTATTTTGGTCCTATTTCCATTTTTATCCCCACCCCCCCCCCCCCCCCCCCCCCCCCCTCTTTTTTTTTTCTCCTCTCTCCCCCCTTCTCCCCCCCTCCCCTCCCTCCCCCCCCCCCCCCCCCCCCCCCCCCCCCCCCCCCCCCCC
>JAPFFP010000094.1:4165350-4176374 GCA_026153255.1 Solanum medicagineum | reverse complement strand
ATCTGTATTCTTTTTGCCCTATTTCACTTTTTTTCCCCCCCCCCCCCCCCCCCAACCCCTTGATTTTTTTCATTTCCATGCCTGCTCCTATCTCCCTCAACTCCATTTTCTCCCACCAGACCACTTCCGCCATCTCCACCCAAACGCCCCGCTCTTCCTCTTCTCCGTTCGATCCCAACAACCACCAGCGTGACGCCACTCTCTCTCCCTTCTCCTCTATCTTCCTCCTCCTAACAGTGACCAACGATCCCTTTTGCTCCAACCTCTGTCTCCATTTATTCCGGCAGAACCAGCAACAAAATGACTCCAAAACCCCTAAAAACGTCACCCTCACAGCCCCAAATCAGCCCCCAACACCACCCATTTCAACACCCTAAACCAGTGACCGCTTTTGCCCCTTTTCCACCAAACAAAGACACACCAACCCAAACGACCCTAAACTCGATGGAAAATCTCCACGCAATTCCATTCCAGTCACCGCCGGAGAACCACCATTCCGATCAATAAGCTTGGGCAACAGCAGTACTGATGGAGGCCATCAGGGTCGATGCGAGATTGATTGAAAATTGTTGTGGAGCATTGTGATTTCATATTCAGTTTGATTTCTTTCATTCACTGTTTCTTATCCATTTGTGACCTTGATTTTGTCTATTTGTGAGTTGATCATCTCACCCTCTTTTGATTTGGTTTAAAATGCTTCTCTAAGTGTCACGACCCAAGGCTAGGGTCTAGACGTGACACAGTGAATGAGGATCTTGAAGGAACCCCAGTCAAGCCTCTCAACTTATTATTATCCATCATTGGTTGCGGAACCATGTAAAAGACATAAAATAAGATTAAGGGGCAAAGGGAGCTAAGGGATAGCTTGCAAAACAATATCAATAAGGTCCAAGGAGTCATAGCTCATAACATAGATACATAACTTATCCAACAAATACCTCTAAATACATAGATAGAGGGGGGCCAAGAAAAAGTAACCGGGCTCACCCTCATAGTCAAAATAGAATATAAAAAAGTGTCTCAATACATAGATAATAGCAATCATAGACTAATGTCCTCGAAATGGAGGACTCACCAACAAGCTTGGCATATCACTGACTAGCCACGTGGATGAGGAGGATGATCAACTTGAGCACCAGTCCCTACATGGTGATATCATGTAAGCAAGAGTATGCGTTAGTACGTTTGAATGTACTAAGTATGCGGGTTGCAATGCAACAATAGATAGACATCATACTCAAAATGCGTACATTAGACAATAGGCATAGTATAACAATATGGCATGTATGATCAATGCATAAGTAAAACATGCTTTCAATAACTCATACTCATATAAAATATCATATGTGTAGAAGAGACCAAGCTAGAATCCCAGCTATGGTTGGGAGATGCCATTCACACCTAGACACCCTGGTGGCAAGGTACATATCCCTCATATAGTTGATGCCATTCACACCTAGACACCCTAGTGGCAAGACACTTACCCCGCACATGGTTGATGCTATTCACACCTGGACACCCTGGTGGCAAGGTACATACTCCTCACATAGTTGTCCGGGCTCCTATACCCCCGGACCGGGCATGGTCTAATGCAACACATTATATAGATCATATATATCATGTACATAATATCATCATCATAATATCACTCATATCATATTTCATGCTTTAGACCTTCAATTCCTCAAGAAACCATAACCGGATATTTTATTAAACACTTAGAGGATGTGTAATGGGGGTAAAAGACCATGTAATTTAGAGATAAAATCATGTAGGAAAATCTGTAGTAAAACCATCAATCAACACCTTACAACACCCCCAAGACATTCACATCAAAATCCCTCATTAAATCCAACATTAGATCCAAGATTTAGAGCTCAAAACATGCTAAAACAACCATACTTTCATGAACTAAAATCATTATGCAGTAAATTTCTTAATATACAAGACTTATATGTAAAATCAACTTTAAGACATGAAATATTAGTAAAAATGAGGCTTAGCACGATGGGTAGAAGGACCCAATAGTTCAACACCACATACCTTAGCTTTGGAGAAGTTCTTGGTGAATATTAAAGATGGAGGCTTGAAGCTTGAAGAGAATCCTTAATTCTGGATTAGGGTTTTGAGTCTTGAATTTTGGAGTGAAAATATGACTAAGTGTTTTGGGGAGTATTGGGAAATGTTTTGGATGATATAGGGGTGAAATTTGGCTAAGTATAGATAAAAATACGTTTGGGGAACGTGGGCCAAACACTTAGAATATTTTGGACCGTACAGGAAAAATGGCCAGGCAAAATATACCTCTCAACGTCGCGGAGAGGACGTGGAGAAAGAATTACACTAAAGCGCGCCCTTGGCGCGTCGTAGAGGGAACGCGTAAACCTCATTGGAACTCATCACTTAAAAACTTATAATTGCTAATCTTTCACTTTTAAATCGGAGCTAGACCCTTTGACACCTAATTTTGACCCCCTGATCACGAATATAAAGTCGGATTTTCAAAATAACGAACGAATTTTGAGATATATGGAAATTAAAATTTCAGGCATTTCAAGGCACATTTTTGGGCACGTTTTGGGGTCGTTTCAATATCTTCCCCTTGGGAACATTCATCCCTGAACTTAAAAGAGACGTACAAGACAAGAGTGATCATGCATAAATCGGCCCCAACAAAATGCAACATAACATGTAAAACACCATTTTCAAAATCTCAACATAAGTGTAAAATCATCATAAGTTAACCAACTTAAACATGAATGCATATGAATGACATAGGGGCTGAAATGTAAGACTTGAAATCCCATATGGGACTTAGGATTAGTACCTTAGACTTGAGTTGAGTGGAAAATATAAAGATACAGCTTTTGCATATCCTCCTCGGCCTCCCAAGTAGCACTTTCAACTTGTTGGTTCCTCCACAGAACCTTAACGGATGCCACCTCTTTGTTCCTCAATCTATTTACCTCCTATGCAAGATCCAAGTTATTCTCAAAAACTCCACAACATCAAGAGGCACAATAGCATTAGGATCACCAACACATTTTCTCAACATAGAGACATGAAACACCGGGTGAACCAAGTTCATTTCACTAGGCAACTTCAACTTATAAGCTACCTTGCCAATCCTCTCTATCACCTCATAAGGAGCAACATACCTTGGACTCAATTTCCCCCTTTTATCAAAACGGACCACACTTTTCATTGGACAAACCTTCAAATAGACCCAATCACCTACTATGAATTCAAGGTCTCTTTTTCTCACATCGGCATAGAATGTTTGATGGCTTTGGGCTGTCCCTAATTATCCTAACCTTCTTAAGAGTATTCATAACCAGATCTAGCCCCAATATAGCCTCCTCTCCAACCTCAAACCAACTCATCGGTGATCTACAATGTCTCCCATAAAGAGCCTCAAAAGGAGCCATACCGATGCTAGAGTGATAGCTATTGTTGTAGGCAAACTCAATCAATGGAAGATGGTCATCCCAACAACCTTTAAGCTCTAAGACACAAGACCTAAGAATATCTTCAAGTGTTTGAATTGTCCTTTCGGCTTGGCCATCCGTTTGAGGGTGAAAGGTCGTACTAAGGTGAACTTTGGTACCAAGACCCCTTTGAAAAGACCTCCAAAAGTGTGAAGTAAATTGTGTACCATGATCCGATATAATGCATAAAGGAACCCTATGTAACCTCACACTCATGGACGTACAACCTTGCATACTCTTCAGCCCCATATGTAGTCTTAACTGGTAGAAAGTGAACCGATTTCGTCATCCTATCAACCACTACCCATATAGAATGAAAACCTTTCCTAGTCTTGGGCAACCCATCCACAAAATTCACATTAATTACCTTCCACTTCCAAGTAGGAATCTCTATGTCTTGGGTTAGGCCACCCGACCTTTGATGTTCAGCTTTGACTTTTTGACAACTATGGCAACCGGAAACAAATTTAGCGATGTCCCTCTTCATGCCTCCCCACCAATACACCTCCCTCAAGTATCTATACATTTTGGTGGAGCCGGGGTTGATAGAATAAGAAGAGTTATGGGTCTCATCTAGAATTCACTCCCTCAAACCATCAACATATGACACACACAACCTACCTTGATATTGAAGGGCCCCATCTCCCCCTTGGGAGAAAACCTCTATTTTGCCCTCTTTCACCAAGGCCTTTAATTCAAGGAACGAGGAGTCTAGATCTTGTTTTTCTGTCACCTCATCAACCAAGGAAGATTTAGAACCATCAACAACAACTACACCATTACCCATATCTTCGAACCTAACCCCCAATCTAGCCAATCTATGCACCTCCCTAGCCATTTCCCTATCACCACTATCCATATAAGCTGGGCTACCCATAGACACCCAACTCAAAGCATCCGCCACAACATTTGCCTTACCCGGATGATAATGCACACTCATGTCATAATCTTTGAGAAGTTCTAGCCACCTTCTTTCTCTAAAATTGAGATCTTTTTGTTTTAAGACATATTGAAGGCTCTTATGATCGGTGAAGACATCAATATGTACCCCATACAAATAATGACGCCAAATCTTCAATGCAAACATCACGGTGGCTAATTCAAGATCATGGGTAGGATAGTTCCTTTCATGCACTTTGAGTTGCCTAGAAGCATAGGCTATGACCTTACCTTTTTGCATTAGCACACAACCCAAACCAACTCTAGATGCATCACAATACACAACAAAACCCTCAAGCCCATCTGATAGTGACAATATAGGAGCGGACATAAGTCTATCTTTCAATGTTTGGAAGCTTTTCTCACATTCATCGGTTCACTCAAACTTAACCCTCTTTTCAGTCAATTTCGTCATAGGGGAAGCAATGGAGGAGAACCTATTTAGAAACCTTCTATAGTGACCCGCAAGGCCCAAGAAACTCCTAATATCTGATGGGGTCAATGGTCTAGGCCAATTCCTGATTACATTGGTCTTCTTAGGATCCACTTTAATGCCATCCCCCGACACGACATGACCCAAGAATGCAACCTTCTTCAACCAAAATTTACGCTTGTCATATTTAGCATACAATCTCTCCTCCCTCAATCTTTGCAACACAACTATCAAATGGCTCATTTGCTCCTCCTACTGTGTGAATAGATCAATATATCATCAATGAAGAGCACAACAAAGGAATAGATCAAGGTAGGGCTTGAAGACCCTATTCATTAGGTCCAGGAAGATGGCTGGTGTATTAGTCAACCTAGAGGACATCACCACAAATTCATAATGCTTGTTTCTAGTCTAGAAGACCTTCTTAGGAATATCACACTCCCTGACCCTCACTTGATGATACCCGGACTGAAGGTCAATCTTAGAGAAGAAGCTAGCCCCTTGAAATTGGTCAAACAAGTCATCAATTCTTAGAAGAGGATATCTATTTTTTATAGTGACCCTATTGAGTTGTCGGTAATCAATGCAAATTCTAAGTGACCCATCCTTCTTTTTCACTAATAACATTGGAGCACACCAAGGTGATTGACTAGGTCTAATAAATCCCTTTTCCAACAAATCTTTCAATTGCTCTTTTTAACTCCTTCAACTCCGTCGGGGCCATACAGTAAGGGGGAATGAAGATAGGTTGAGTATCGGGATGAAGGTCTATGCCAAAAGTCTATCTCCCTTTCGGGAGGTTCACTAGAAAGGTCATTTGGGAAGACATCAAGAAACTCGTTTACAATGGGGACCGACTCAATGGAGGGACCTTGGACTCCACATCTTTAACCCTTATGAGATGATACAAACACCCTCTAGAAATCAACTTATGGGCTTTAATGCATGAAATGAATATACCCTTGACCACCATATCTTGACTTTTCCACTCAAGGACGGGCTCATTTGGAAATTAAAACTTGACCCTACGAGTTCTACAATCAATAGAAGCATAAGATGCATGTAACCAATCCATCCCAAGAATGACATCAAAGTCTACCATGTCTAATTCAACAAGATCACAAGGCAACAACTTATTCAAAATGCAAATAGGACAACTCCTATAAATTTTCTAGCAACAACAAAGGACCAATAGGAGTAGACACTTCATATTACTCATGCAACAACTCGAGAACAACATGGAACCTTTTGGCAACAAGAGGAGTAACAAAGGAAAGAGTGGACCCAGATCAATCAAAGCATACACATCAAAGTCAAAGATTTTCAACATATCGGTAACAACATTAGGGACCGTTTACCAACCCATTGCCTTCCATGTATAACATAAAATCGATTGTGCCTTTGGGCACCACCTTGAGGACCACCTCTCCCCAATGCGACCGCATTAGCACCCTGGACCTTGCCACGGTTTCTCGGACAATCTACCTTCTTGTGACCAAGCTCCCCACATTCATAACATGCATTAAAATCCCTCAAACATGGGCCCCTATGATTCCTTCCACATCTAGGACACACTTCATTAGGAGCCATTCCACCCACACTTTGAGGCCTAGGGAAGTTATTGGCAAACCACCTATTAGTAACACGAGGAGGCCCTTGGCCTTGATGAAATCTAGCACCCTCATGAAACCTACTCTCAAAACAGGCCCTCTTGGCCTCATGACCCTTCCTCTTTCTCAACTTTTCTTCCTCCATTTGCTCGACATAAGTCATCAACCATTACAAGTCCATGTCACCAGTTAACAAGGTGGACCGACATTCTTCGCTCACCAAGTCGGAGACCCCCATCATGAATTTATTCACCATTGATCTAGGATCGGCTACCAAATGAGGAGCATACTTTGAAAGTTGATTAAACTTGAGGGAATACTCCCTCACACTCATGACACCTTGTTTCAAGTTCATAAACTCCACCAACTTTGCATCCCTAAGCTCAAGAGGGAAAAACCGATTAAGGAAGGCTAATTTGAACTCTTCCTAAAATACCACATTACCAATCCTCTTCTCACCCTTCCATTGCTCATACCAAATTTGGGCTACCCCTTTGAGTTGATATGCCGCCAACTCCGCCTTTTCATTTGGCCCAACACCCATGATATTCAAGATTTTGTAGACCTCATCAATGAACTCTTGTGGGTCTTCGTCGACCTTTGACCCATGAAAAATCAGAGGATTCATCCTCATAGAGTCTCTTACCCTAGCTCCCGGGGTATTAGCATGAGGGGCTTGGGCCCCTTGTTGGACTTGGTTGGCCATCACTTAGGCAAGCATAGTAAGAGCATCTTTGAGCTCACCATTGTTAGGTTGCTCCTCGGGAGTTTGGGCCCATCTTCCTCTAGTGTTTGGCATGATCTAACATAGCAAAGAACAATTGTTAAGGGAGAAAAACTCACTACAACTCTATAGCATGACTTAGAACATGAGAAGGGAAACATTTTCTAAAATGCCTCACAGCCTCCTATTCATAGTCATGGCACGCTTCACAATCATGAATAGGACTCTAATCGATGACGTGTGTGTTGGACTCCGAGGATCTATCAACCTAGTGCTCTAATACCAAGTTTTTCATGACCCAATCCTAGGGTCTAGACGTGACACGATGAATGGGGTTCCCAAAAGAACCCCAGTCAAGCCTCTCAACTTATCATTACACATCATTGGTTGCGGAAGCATGTAAAAGATATAAAATAAGATTAAGGGGCAAAGGGATAGCTTGAAAAACAACATCAATAAGGGCCAAGGAGTCATAGCTCATAACATAGATACATAACTTGTCCAACAAATACCTCTAAATACATAGAAAGAGCGGAGGCAAAGACAAAGTAACCGGGCTCACCCTCATAGTCAACATAAGAAAGTGTCTCAATACATAGATAATAACAATCATAGACTATCCATATGGAGGAGGAAGATGATCAATTTAAGCACCAGTCCCTACATGGTGATATCATGTAGGCAAGAGTATGCGTTAGTACGTTTGAATGTACTAAGTATGCGGGGTGCAATGCAACAATAGATAGATGTCATACTGAAAATGCATACATTAGACAATAGGCATAGTATAACAATATGACATGTATAATCAATGCATAAGTGAAACATGCTTTCAATAACTTATACTCATATAAGATATCATATGTGTAGAAGAGATCAAGCTAGAATCCCAACTATGGATGGGAGATGCCATTCACACCTGGACACCCTGGTGGAAAGGTATATACCCCTCATATGGTTGATGTCATTCACACCTAGACACCCTGGTGGCA
This sequence comes from Solanum medicagineum, assembly GCA_026153255.1. NCBI lineage: Eukaryota > Viridiplantae > Streptophyta > Magnoliopsida > Solanales > Solanaceae > Solanum > Solanum medicagineum. The sequence goes on along the minus strand of JAPFFP010000094.1, from coordinate 4,168,188 downwards.
AAGTACATACCCCTCACATGGTTGATGCCATTCACACCTAGGCACTCTGGTGGCAAGGTACATACCTCTCACATAGTTGTCCGGGCTCCTATACCCCCGGACCCGGCATGGTCTTATGTAACACATTATATAGAACCTATATATCATGTATATAAGCTCATTTCATTATCATAACATCAGTCATATCATATCTCATGCTTTGGACTTTCAATTCCTCAAGAAACCATAACCGAACATTTTATCAAACATTTGGGGGGAGGGGTGTAATGGGGGTAAAAGACCATGCAATTTATACATGAAATCATGTAAGAAAATCTGTAGTAAAACCATCAATCAAAACCTTGCAACACCCCTAAGACATTCACATCAAAACCCCTCGTCAAATCCAACATTAGATCCAAGATTAGAGCTCAAAACATGCTAAAACAACCATACTTTCATGAACTAAAATCACTGTGTAGTAAATTTCTTAATATACAAGACACACATGTAAAATCAACTTTAAATCATGCAATATTAGTTAAAAGGATGCTTAGGCACCATGGATGGAAGGTGGTTCAACACCACATACCTTAGCTTTGGAGAAGTTCTTGGTGAGATTAAAGATAGAGGATTGAAACCTGAAGAGAATCCTTAATTTTGGATGAGGGTTTTGAGCCTTGAATTTTGGAGTGAAAATATGGCTAATCGTTTTGGGAAGTTTTGGGAAATATTTTGGCTGATATAAGGGTGAAATTTGGCTAAGTATAAATAAAAATACATTTGGGAAACTTGGACCCAACACTTAGAATATTTTGGACCGCATAGGAAAACACTGCCAGGGAAAATACACCTCTCCGTGTCACGGAGAGGACGCGGAGAAGGAATTACACTAAAGAATGCCCTTGGCGCGTCGCAGAGGGAACTCGTAAACCTCACTAGAATTCTTCACTTAAAAATTTATAATTACTAATCTTTCGCTCTTAAATCGGGGTTAGACCCTTTTTGATCTAATTTTGACCCCCCGATCACGAATATGAAGTCGGATTTTCGAAATAACGAACGAATTTTGAGATATATAAAAATTAAAATTCTGGGCATTCTGAGGCACATTTTTGGGCACTTTTTGGGATCGTTTCACTAAGATTTTGTTTAAAATATTTTTGTGAAATGACTCATTAAGGGTTCTAATTATTTCGGTTAATCAGTTCGATACGATTCATAGTAATTTGTGTGTCGGTTAGTGTAGATCTTTCTGCAAATATACATATTTAAACATGGTTAATTTGAATTTCTTGTGCTGGCTAATGCGAAGGATTGTTAGTACCTATTGTGTGTGTGTTTCACCACTTGTCCAATTAGCTGTAAATTTGCTTTTCTTGATTATTTTTGATTAATTCTGGTAAGATTATTTCATTGATTGAATTACATTATTACAGGAAAAGATTTCATATGTTTTGAATTGATTGCCTGAGACTTGCATAATGACCCGTTTGTTAAGACTGTTTATGGTACATCTGGATCTTTTCTAGACTAATATGGGAAGGGTTAGCATTTTGTTATTTATGGACAGATTCTTCTGCTTTATTTAAATAGGGGCATATTTTACTTGTCTTATTTTTGGATAACTTCGTCTGATTGATTCAATCTCTTGCTTGATTGATTTTGTTTGCTAAATATGGTGTATTGAATGATTCCTTCCTTTCATTATTTTGTCCCATAGTCGTGTATAAATAAGTCCCTTCACAATTAAAAATAGGGACTTCATACGAAAAAAAAGACACAACAGAATACTCGCTCTATTACATCTCTAAAATATCATATACTATATTACTTTCTTCTTGCTCAATACATTATGCATATTACTTTGATTTATTTTTTGAATTCTGCCTTTCCATTGCTGGTGTGCTCCAATTTGAAATCATCTTTGACACAAGCATTGCTCAGAATTCTTGAGATTCTTCTGAACTTGATGTGTTAAGGAGTGAATGTTGATACCTTGTGAAAGTATTCTGGTTAGCTTTTAGTCTTATTATGTATTTTCTTCTTTGTTTGTTCTTAAATATCATGTTTCTCCTGGTGTTTGTTTTAGCAGGATATTTAGTCCGTTCAAAGTAGTTGAAGAGTTTTCCTGGGATGGGACTCGAATCGGGATTAGGCGTGGCTCGACATTTATTTATTTATTTTTATTCTGTTATTCATTTCTAGTATTATTTTCGATTGTAATGATTATTGTAAAAATGCAATAATAATAAAATTGGGGAATGGGGGGGGGGGGGTAAGGGAACCAATGTGCTACTTATTTATTTTATTTTATTTTATTTTTAATTGTCTTCGCTTGTTATGTGAATGTGTGATAGGTATTTTTTAAATCACATTTAGATAAAATTTTGTTAAATATGTTAATGGATTTTTAGTATGATCTTTTAATTAGGATTCATCTTTAACACTTTTGTTATGTTGCATGATATTTTTTTTGCTATATGTTGGTTAACTTCATTGTTAGACTTGATGAACACTTTTCAATATTTGGCCACTTAGAAAAGTTATATATTAAAATTCTTGTCATATCATAGTTTTATTTAGCATATATTAGTCATTTAATATTTTAATAATTATTTAAACTTATAAAAAAGAAATTGTCTCACTTCATCTAGAAATTTCGTTATTAAACAACTTTTAATATGAACTATATCACTTGTTTTGGAATACTTTTATCATACTTTTGATTTTGAACATATAATTATATCCTAGAAATCATATTCATAGCTTTTAAATCATTTTAGATAATATGTCCATAATTTATGCATAAAACAAGTAAGATTTTTTTTCCTTAAATAATTCTTAGCATAACTTAGG
>JAPFFP010000094.1:4126088-4164828 GCA_026153255.1 Solanum medicagineum | reverse complement strand
ACAAAACATGCATACCCTCGATCCCCTTAAGCGCTAGACGCACATATAGCCCATTAACACGAGATTCAATCACCTTTAAAATTTGGCATCAATTTGTCTATTTCATGTCATGTTTCATTTGAATTGTACCAATACTGTAAGGTGTGGGGTGTTATACCTAGACTATTGTACATTCCGAGGGGATTACTATGATATGTTGGGTGTTGGCTGTAATTGTCCAAATTTTGAGAATTTGGACTGAGAAAGTTTTGAAAAGAATGTTTTCAAATAAATTTTTAACTTCATTTTGGGCCTTTTCTTGGTCTACTGTAGTCCATTTTGGGCCAAAATTTTGGCTATAGACTCGGGGTATCGTGGAGAACATTCTTTGGGAGTTTGTTAAGAATTTCAAACATAGTTCCTATTTTTCTGATTTTAGGTATTTTTGACCCAATTTCGTCTGTTTCTCGAGATATTATAGCCAAACTGACCGTGTTAGTGTTGCAAATTATGCTTCATAGTTGAACAGCATCAAGGGGCCATACAAAGAGGAAAAGTTTGGCTGGAGTGATTCGAAGTTCGAGGCACCGACAACCAAGTAGGCAAGGCTTTTCCCTAACTTTACACTAAGTGGAACTGTATTCTTATTGAACTCAGATGTATATAAGATGGTAGACGTGCCCTGCATGGTGTGTGTTGTGACGAGATTGTTCTATGAGTTATTGGTGTTTAATATTGTAGATTTGATATATGCTAGTAGTATTGACCATAAGGAGGCCTGATAAATGTCGTATATGAGTTCATGTCGTGGGCAGGTACATGTTCGGACCCATAGTATTGTTCCGGAAAGCATACTGCTGCTGTTATAGAGATATGGTGACTATGAGGCTACTTGTTGAGTGCTTTTCCTATTGTGACTTGTTTCTGACTTAGATGTACTCCTGTTGGGCCTGTTGTTGTGGGAACTTATGATATAACTATTGTTATCATGTTACACTTTTTGCTGCCTATGGTTGACTGGGTCATTACATTTTATTTTTGATTCTGCACTAATTATCAAGACATGCGCTTCTATGTACCGCTGTTAGTTGTTGGGTTCTGGTCCTATGTATCTCAGATAATGGTTAGTTGATGTTATCAGGAAGATGGTGATATGTAAGTATCCCTATATTATGAGCATTGTTGCCTATGTTGACTATGAGAACGATATGACTTTGGAATTCCGCATCTGGATATACTGATTGAGTGAGTCACTATTTGATATCTCAAGTCGCAAATAAACTCCCCATTATTACGGGCCCCGGAGGTTATGTTCAAGAGCTCGTGTCCTGGTTGACGCTCCCCGTGTTCGAGTCCTAGTGGTCACGACTATTTGCCCAGGCACGGATGCAGATTTTGAGGATCGAGCGATGGCTAAGATTTGGATTTAGGACCCTGCTGATTTCATTTTTGGGGCGACGCCTCATGATTGACAATATAAGACGAGACACACTTGTTATGTGAGGGGGATTCTTTCTCCCATGGAGGATACATCCCACCGAGACATATGTATATTAGATCGGGTGCCAAGTGCTGGCACAGGGTTGACGACCGAATTGACTTGTGATTATTGGGGTGAGGCCCCATGATTTCTTACTTATAGATCCACACACCTAGTCATGCCCTGATTGTGCATAGGTGTACCTTCTGGGCTTTTGGGGGATCAAAGGCCACTTACGTATAGAGACTAGGGCCTTACACCCACATACAACTGACCCTTGATCCAATGATTTGGAGAGTTAGGCTCTATGATAGTTTTGTAAGACTTGGTGATGATCTGTCAATTATATTGTAAGGGGGTGTACCTCCTAAGATTATAGGGGCTCGGGGGGCATACAAGCATAGGCCTTAGGGCGTTGCAACCCCGTGGAACTTGAGGTTATGGTTCAGTTTAAGGTTATATTTGGATATGTGAGATAGTTGCTTCTATATGCACTTAAGCTTCACTTTTGTATATTATTTCATATAGTCAGCCGATGATGCGTACTGGGTGACTTATTTTGGCACTCACCACTACTTCTGAATCTTTCCATGGTGCAGGTCCAGGTTGTAGCGGTGGCTCTGATTTCAGGGGATCTGGGAACACAAGAGACTTGTTTTGGGTGCGCGCTGGCAGCTCCAACTTCGTCATAGTCTCCATCTTTTGATGGCCATCTTTTGCTTTTAGATTTTTGCCTTGTACAGTAGTATTATGTATTTGTAGGAGCACTTTCGAGTTACATACTATATTATATTATGTTATATGTATATCTATATGCACTTTCCATTTATTGTTGTTTTGTATAGCTAAGTTCCAGGTTTTGGGTAGGTTTCGGTAATTTTTTTTATTGTTTTATTGGTTTGGTTGTACTAGAGATTTAGGACAGGCCCAGGGAATTGGGTAAGTGGCTTGCCTGTAGGTGGAATGTGACAAGCACCGTCATGACAGGGATCGGGTCATGACATGCATGATATGAGATATGAAAATATTGTGTAAGCTATGAAAGTTATAAAGCCTATCTTTAGTATTACGAAACTTTTGTTTTGATGAGCTACTCAATGATATTATTATAATATTATGATGCTTTGCGTGTTATGTCTGTAAGTATGATTTGAGTATTCCTTGAGATTGTGACCTAGCATCGAGAGGACCTTGGTAGATACCATTATATTGTCCTATAACTATGTTTCCACCATATGTTTATAAATTAGCTAATGAATCCATATAGCTTATGTTACATGCTTGACAAAAAAGGGTGGCATTCTCGTAAAACACATGTTCATTAAATGTCGAAAAAGGTGGTGTTCCCGTAAGTTCTTATCATATGTTGACCAAAATGGTTAGTGTTCCCCTAAGGTGCTCATGAAGCACTTTCCAAATTGGGGGAGTTACCGTAAGGTAAGTATTTATCCTACCTTGGTAAAGCAGATCACTCCTAGTCCGGTGCTAAGTGAACATCAGAATTTTGAGTAGTAGCTCGCTTTGTCTTGCATGTCAGTTATTGTCCCTACCCATCTAGTATGATATATTATATGGCTTGATAATTCCTCATGCATATTTTGACTAAGGCATTGAGCATTCATGACATATTCAGCTTGTATCCATTGATTATGATTATGCATATCGTTTACTTCTGGCTTATGTTCTTTGTTGCACTGCACCCCGCATACATAGTACATTCCAAGTACTAACACATGTTTTTTTCCTACATGATGTAAGCATGTAGGGATGGGAGCTCCTATCCATCTTCTTCCTCCATTGACTACACGATTTGGTTGAAGATCACTTTTGGTGAGTCCTCCACTTAGGTCCTGATAGCCAATTTACTTTGGTGCTTTAGTAAGACTTGTCTATTAATCAACATTTATCTTTTGACGGTGAGCCCGGGAGAAGTTATGGACCCCATTCCATTCACTTTAGAGGCCATTCCATTCACTTTAGAGGTGTTGTTGGATAATTGGACATGTATGTTATGAGCTCAACTCTCATTATATTTATGTCCTATGCCTTAGTCCTTATCCCCGTTGTATATTGGAGTTGAGATGGAAGTCCTAAGTTCAAAATTTTCCCCATAGCATGAGTCATACTTACCCGCCTCTTAGACTTTATTTTCTATGTGATCCATGCTTATCCTCTTCCCTACAACATTCCCATAGCATGAGTCCAAAGTCTCATTCCCATAGAATTATGTGTTATTTGTTTTAATTTTTCTTTCACAACTAAGGATATGCCATGTATGCGTAAGAGGCTTGTTTGGGATTCATCTAGGTTCTCAATTCGCCATGTTGCACCAAGGCCCTAAGCTTGGGTCATGACAGATGAATACCGCAAATCTTCATGGCTTGAAGGTGGATGTGGATTCACAATAGTCCACTGATGAGGTGTATAAGATAGTGGAGATTATGGGGATATCTACCAAAGAGAAGGCCAAATTGGCGGCTTATCAACTTAAGGGAGTGACTCAAGTTTGGTTCACTCAATTGAAGTTCGAGAGAATTGAAGAAGTTGCTCTATAAATTGGGAGATGTCTAAGGCCACTTTTCTTGATCTTTTCTCCCACTTGAGCTAAGGGAAGCTAAGGTAATGGAATTTATGAACTTGAAGCAAGGCAGTATGAGTGTGAGGGAGTATTCCCTCAAGTTCACCAACTTGTCCAAATTTTCTCCTTCCTTTGTGGTCAACTCAAGGACCCATATGAACAAATTCACTTTGGGTGTGTCCGACTGAGTAAAGATGGAAGGCAAGGCACCCATGCTCATTAAGGAAATGAATATTTCTAGACTCATGACATATACCAAACAAGTGGAGAGTGAAAAGTTGCAAAAGATGAGAACAAGGGAGTCCAAGAGGGCTCATTACGATGGTGGGTCCTCTTATGGTAAGTCTGGTGGTGGCCAATTCCAACAAGGCCAAGGGTCTTCTAAAGGTGCTCCTCAAAGGTTGACTAAGAGAAATGGGCAAATCCTAAGGCTCAAGGTAAGGTTGTTAAAGGTGGTGCTATCCCTCTTAGATATCCCACGTGTGGAAGGAACCGTTGCTAGTGAATGCTTGAGAGGTTCTCGTGCATTTTTTGGTTGTAGGAAGATGGGACATAAAATTGTTGAATGTCTTAATGTTATTAACAAACGTAATAAAGGGCATTCACAAGGTCAAGTAGTTTAAAGTGGGCAAGTTCAACATGGTGCCTAAGCTCAAGGTGTTGGTCCACATGGTAATCGCTTTTATGCCCTACATGCTAGTCAAGAGACTGATAAGGCTCCCAATGTAGTTACTAATATGTTAAAAGTATTTAGTCATGATGTGTATGCTTTGCTTGGCCCTGGTGTCAATATGTCTTTTGTTACTCCTTATGCTTCCATAAAGCTTGATGTGTCTTTGAAAGTTTTTGTTAGAACCTTATTCGGTGTATACTCCTATTGGTGAGTCAATCCTAGCGAGGAAAGTCTATAGAAATTGTTCCATGTCGGTCTTAGATAAAGTCTAGTCATGTGATCTAGTTCAGGTAGATAGGATCGACTTTGATGTTATTCCTGGTATAGATTGGTTGCATGCAACTTTTATTGATTATAGGATTCCTAAGGTCATATTCCATGTCCCTAATAAACCTATCTTAGAATGGAAGGGAACCAATTTTGTGTTCAAAGGGAAGTTTGTCTCCTATATGAAAGCTATGTATATGTTCTCTAAAGGTTGCCTATATCATGTTGTCCGAGTTATGGATGTTGAGTCTCATATTCCTACTTTTGATTAAGTCCCCATAGTAAATGAGTTCCTTGATGACTTACTTGGCATTCCTCCCATAAGGGAAATTGACTTTCGTATTGATCTCTTGCCCAATACCCAACCTATTTGTACACCTCTATATCGAATGGCCTCAGAGGAAGTGAAAGAATTGAAGGAAAAATTAAAGGACTTGCTTGACAAGGGGTTAAGAAGGCCTAGTGTGTCACCATGGGGTGGACCCATATTGCTTGTAAGGAAGAAAGATGGTTCACTAATGATGTGCGTGGATTATCGACTATTGAATAAAGTAAATGTCAAAAACAAGTATTCACTTCTAAGGATCGATGACCTATTTGATCAAATACAAGGTGCAAGCTACTTTCCTAAGATTGATCTCCAGTTCGGATATCACCAATTGATGGTGAAGGAAGATTATATCCCAAAGACGACATGTAGAACTTAGTATGGTCATTTTGAATTTTTGAATATGTCATTTGGGCTAACAAATGTTCTTGTCGCTTTCATGGAGTTGATGAATAAGTTCTTCAAACCATACTTAGACATGTTTGTGGTGGTATCATAGATGATATATTGGTGTACTCATAGGATATAAAGGACCATGAAGGCCATTTGATCTAATGTTCATGCTCCAATAAGAAAGCGATCGTTGTTAGTAAATAACCTAACCAAAGGTTAGGGTCGAGTCCACAGGGAATACGGGGCTTTACTATAGAGATCCACTACCAATCATTTCAAGCATCAAATACTAAAAATGCTAGGTTGGAGGAGGGGGGAGGAGTTTCTTTGTAATTCAAAAATAAAAATAAAAACTAAACTAACTATGCAGGAAGACATTCAAATTTAGGGACAACTTTGGAAATGTGGTCCCCATGATTAGTTGACTCAATTACCCTAAACAACATAACTTTAATTTGGAATTCGCATGCATGACGGTAACTTAGGTTCTTCCAGCCCTCTTGTGAAGGTGAAGGTTGAATTTCACCATGGCACGTGGTCGGCAACCATGGTGTAACAACTAATCATTACCCATTGTCCAAGTCAACCTTCCCTTGGTCAGGTTTGGTTGATTAGACGAGAACATATCAATCGAATACTGTCATTTACTTCCCTTTTCCTATTCGTCACTAACTTGGTCGGGATTATGATAGTAAGCGGGGTTTGGTATTGGCCACCACCAATGACAATCAAAATGAAGGGAAATAAACAATATATGCAAAACCCTAATCAACGAAATGCACAGAGTCTAGGTTATTTCAAGCCAACTACTCATGGTTCCCACAACCCCAAGTTGTGGGTGCTTAGCTACTCATCGCTAAGGCAAAATTAACAATAATGCAAATAAATGATATAGTTGAGAGTTTACCCAAAGCAATAAAGAGCAAGAACACCTCCAAGTTGAAAACCACAATCTTGGATTAATGGCAAATGAGTACAATGTAGGTTTTCAATCCCTCAAAAGTGGGTCTTCAAGTTGAAAGATAAAAATGTACTCTAAACCCTAAAAATACTCCTAGAATATTTACAAGTAGATGTGAATGTCGGGTCCCCCCTCAAAGAAAACCTAACCTTATCTATTTATACTAGTTACATAAACACCTAAAAAATTAAATAGAAAAGACAGCTGGCAGCAGATACGTCGTACATGTACGACTCATAGATCACCCTACGAGTCGTAATCGGGGTCTCATAGTCAGTATTTGGCATTTTGGACTTGACTGTTATGAGTCGTTGCTTGGGCTACGACTTATATGCTCCTTTCGTAGTCTAGGACTTTAGTTCTTGGTCCAAACATTTAGCTCATTACTTCTTGCTACTATTTCACCTATAAGAGTTGTAGTGAGACCTAAGACTCATAGAGTGGCCTCGTAGGACTGACCTCCACTTAGCAGATTCCTGATTTTTGCGCACAGTTCCATGCTACGAGATCACCTTACGACTCATTGCTTGGGCTATGACTCGTAGGCAGACTCATATGTCCTGTACTTCAGCAAAACCTGCAACTTTCTCTCAAAATCATGCCAACCTACCTTTTCTGCATTAACAACACAAAAACACATAGAAACCATAAAAAGTCTCATTGAGAACTTGCACAATCCCTCGTTTTAGGAACCAAATGTGTTGTAATTTGATAGCACTATCACGACCCAAGCCTAGGGCCTAGATGTGACATAGCGCAAGGGGAACCCGAAGGGACCCCAAGCAAGCCTCATAAAGCATCATTACACATCCTTGGTCGCAGAAGCAATAAATCAAGCATTCAAATATTAAAGAATGGGGGAAAAAAGACTAAGGGAAAAGCTTGCACAATATCATGGTCAAAAGATAAGAGTTAAACTCATACCCTAGATACTTAAAATGTCAAACAAACACCTCTACTACATAGATAAGAGTGGGGGCCAACATAAGGTAACTGGGCTCACCCTCATATTGAAATAGATCATAAAAAGTGAGTCTTAATACATATTAAGAGAGCATAGACTAGGTCCCCGAAGTGGAGGACTCACCAACTAGCTTTAATAGCACCGAACTAGCCACGTGGAGGAAACTTAGGCACTGGTTTCTACATGGTGACATCATGTAGGCATAGAGTATGTGTTAGTATGTTTGAATTTACTAAATATGTAGGATGCAGTGCAACAAGAAATAGGCATTATAATCAAATTGCATAATAATAGGCAATAGTCATAACATAGCAAGATGGCATGTATGATCAATGCATAGGAAAAACATGCATAAGTTACTCATGCTCATATATGACATCATATGTGTAAAAGAGACCAAGCTAAATTTCCAAAGTACGAACCCCTTGGTAGGTTGGTGATGTTGCCAACCCCATTACTTAGGTGTTGAGGTACTAACCCCTCACTAGGTTGGTGATGATGCTGCCCCATCACCGAGGTGGAGAACTACAAGACCTTCACTAGGTTGAGGAGTACAAACCCCCATCTAGGTTAGTGATGATGCCACCCCATCACTAAGTGGAGAACTACAAACCCTTAACTAGGTTATTCGGGTGCTTAGACGCCCCGAATTGGGCATGGTCGAGTTCTACACTTTATATAGGATTCATCATATACATAAGCTCATTTCATCATCATAACATCATTCATATCATATCTCATGCTTTTTGAACCTTCAATTCCTCAAGAAACCATAACGGGACATTTTATGAAACACTTAGGGGGTGTGTAATAGGGGTACAAAACCATGCAATTTAGAGATGAGATCATGCAAGAAAAGCCATTGTAAACCATCAATCAACACCTTGTAACACCCCCAAAACATTCACATCAAATCCAACATTAGATCCAAGATTTAGAGCTCAAAACATACTCAAACAATCATACTTTCGTCAACTCAAATCATAGTGCAGTTATTTTCTTAATATACAAGATCCACATGTAAAATCAACTTTAAATTATGCAATATTAGTAAAAAGGAGACTTAGGTACCATGGGTGAAAGGACCTAATGTTTCAACACCACGTACCTTAGCTTTGGAGAAGTTCTTGGTGAAGATTGAAAATGGAGGCTTGAAGCTTGAAGGAAATCTTTAGTTCCGGATGAGGGTTTTGAGGCTTGAATTTTGGAGTGAAAATATAGCTAAGTGTTTTGGTGAATATTAGGAAATGTTTAGGATGATATAAGGGTAAAATAAGGCTAAGTATTTATAAAAATATGTTTGGGAACACTTAGGCCCAAGAGTTAAAAGTCTTGGACCAAGACACCAAAATGGGCAAAACAAGCACTGCTCTGCAACAGAGGCATGTCGCGGAGTTGTCATGGACTGTCACTGGAATTGATTTTTTTGAAATTTGAAATTGTGATTCGATTGCTCTAAAATTGGGATTAGACCCTTTCCCCCCTAATTTTGACCCCCTGAACAACAATATGAAGTCGGATTTTTGTTATCGCGCATCAATTTTGAGATATATGGAACTTAAAATTTTGGGCATTCCGAGGCACATTTTCTAGAACTTTTTGGGGCTATTACAATATCTCCCCCATGAGAACATTCATCCCTGAATGTTAAAGAGACGTAAAAGACAAGAGGGATCATCAAGAAATTAGCCCAAACAAGAATGCAACATAACATGTAAAACACCATTTTCAAATTCTCAACAGGTGTAAAATCATCATAAGTTTACCAACTTAAACAATAATGCATATAAATGACATAGGGGATGAAATATGAGACTTGAAATCGCTTAGGGGACTTATGATTAATACCTTAGGCTTGAGTGGAGTGGAAAATATAAGGATACCAGTTCTGCATATCCGCTTCGGCCTCCCATGTAGCACTTTCGACTTGTTGGTTCCTCCACAGGACCTTAACGGATGCCACCTCCTTGTTCCTCAATCTCTTCACTTGTCTATCGAAAATTTGAACCGGGACCTCCTTATAAGTCAAGTTATCCTCAAAAACACCCACAACATCAAGAGGCACAATATCATTAGGATCACTAAAACATTTTCTCAGCATAGAGACACCAAACACCGGAGGAATCAAATTCATTTAACTAGGCAACTTCAACTCATAAGCTACCTTGCCAATCCTCTCTATTGCCTCACAAGGACCAATATACGTTGGACTTAACTTCCCCTTTCATTGGAGAAACCTTTCAATAGACCCAATCACCTACTTGGGATTCTAGGTCTCTTCTCCTTACATTGGCATGGAATTTTTGACGACTTTGGGAAGTCTTCAACCTTTCCCTAATTATTCTAACCTTCTCAAGATCTTACATAACAAGATCCGGCCCTAATAAGGCCACCTCTCCAACCTTGGACCAACTCACCGGTGATCTACTACGTCTCCCATAAAGAGCCTCAAAAGGGGCCATATCGATGCCAAAGTGATAGCTATTGTTGTTGGCAAACTCAATCAATTGAAGATGATCATCCCAACTACCTTTAAGCTCCAAGACATAAGCTCTAAGCATATCTTCAAGAGTTTAAATTGTCCTTTTTGCTTGGCCATCCGTTTTAAGGGTGAAAGTTCATACTAAGGTGCACTTTGGTACAGAGACACCTTTGAAAAGACCTCCAAAAGTGTGAAGTAAATTGTGCACCACGATCCGATATGATAGAGAAAGGAACCCCATGCAATCTCACCAAGTCATGGATGTACAACCTTGCATACTCTTCAGCCCCATATGTAGTCTTAATCGGTAGAAAGTGAGTCGATTTCTTCATCCTATCGACCACCACCCATATGGAATCAAAACATTTTCTAGTCTTGGGAAACCCAACTATAAAATCCATATTAATCACTTCTCACTTCCCAGTAGGAATCTCTATGTGTTGGGTTAGGCAACCTGGCCTTTGATATTCGGCTTTGACTTGTTGGCAACTATGGCAATCAGAAACAAATTTGGCAATGTTCCTCTTCATGCCTCCCCACCAATACACATCTCTCAAGTCTCTATACATTTTACTAGAACCAGGGTAGATAGAATAAGAAGAACTATGGGCGTCATCAAGAATTCTCTTCCTCAAACCATCAACACATGGCACACACAAACTACCTTGGTATCTAAGGGCCTCATCTCTTCCTTGGAAGAAAACCCCTATTTTGCCCTCTTTCACCAAGGCCTTCAATTTAAGAAAGGAGGAGTCTAGGTCATGTTTTGCTATCACCTCATCAACCAAAGAAGATTTAGAACCATCAACAACAACACCATTACCCATATCTTCCAACCTAACCTCAATCTAGCCAATCTATGAACCTCCCTAGCCATCTCCCTATCACCACCATCCACATAAGCTAGGCTACCTATAGACACCCGACTCAAAGCATCTACCACCACATTTGCCTTACCTAGATGGTAATGCACACTCATGTCATAGTCCTTAAGAAGTTCTAGCCACCTCCTTTGTCTCAAGTTGAAATATTTTTGAGTGAAGACATATTGTGAAGGATTTTATGATCGGTGAAGACATCAACATGCAACCCATACAAATAATGACGCCAAATCTTCAATGCAAAAACCACGTGGCCAATTCAATATCATGGGTAATCTAGTTCTTTTCATGCACGTTGAGTTGCCTAGAAGCATATGCTACGACCTTACCATTTTCCATTAGCACACAACCCAAACCAACTCTAGATGCATCACAATACACAACAAACCCTCAAGCCCATTCGTTGTGACAATATAGGAGCAGACACAAGTCTACCTTTCAATGTTTGGAAGCTTTTCTCACATTCATCGGTCTACACAACCTTAACCTTCTTTTGAGTCAATTTTGTCATAGGGGAAGTAATGGAGGAGAACCCATTCACAAACATTCTATAGTAACCCGCAAGACCCAAGAAGCTCCTAATATTCGACGAGGTGAATGGTCTAGGCCAATTCCTAATTAGATCGATTTTCTTAGAATCCACCTTTATACCATCCCCCGACAGTACATGACCCAAGAATGCAACCTCCTTCAACCAAAATTCATAATTTTCATATTTAGCATACAATTAAACTTTTGCCACACAACCCTCAAATGACTCATATGCTCCTCCGTATTGTGTGAATAGATCAAAATGAAGACCACAACAAAGGAATCAAGGTAGGGTTTGAAGACTCTATTCATTAGGTCCGTGAAGATGACCAGTGCATTAGTCAACCCAAAGGACATCACCACAAATTCATAATGCCCATAGCTAGTCCAGAAGGCCAGCTTGGGAATATCACACTCCCTTACTATCACTTGATGATACACGGATCGAAAATTAATCTTTGAGAAAAAGCTATCCCCTTGCAATTGGGCAAACAAGTCATCAATTCTTGGAAAAAGATATCTATTCTTTATAGTGACCCTATTGAGTTGCTGGTAGTCAATGCACATTCTAAGTGACCCATCTATCTTCTTTACAAACAACACTGGTGCACCCCAAGGTGATTGGCTAGGTCTAATAAATCCCTTCTCCAATAAATCTTTCAATTGCTCCTTTAACTCCTTCAACTCTACCGGGGCCATATGGTAAGGGGGAATGGAGATAGGTTGAGTATCAGGAAGAAAATATATGCCAAAATCTATCTCCCTTTTAGGAGAGACACTGGGAAGGTCATGTGGGAAGACATCAAGAAACTCATTTAAAACTGAAATCGATTCAATGGAAGGGACATTGGACTACACATCTTTAACCCTCACAAGATGATACAAACACTCCTTAGAGATCAACTTATGGGCTTTAATGCGTGAGATGAACCTACCCTTTACCACCACATCATGACTTTCCTACTCAAGGATGGGCTCATTCAGAACTTGAAACTGGACCCTATGGGTTCTTCAATCAATAGAAGCATAGTATGCATGCAACCAATCCATCCCAAGAGTAACATCAAAACAAACCATATCTGATTCAACAAGATCACAAGGTAAGATTTTATGGAAGATGCAAACTAGACAATTTCTATACACCCTCCTAGAAATAATAGATGCACCAATAGGACTAGACACCTCACATGACTCATGCAACAACTCAGACTCAACATGGAACTTTTTAGCAACAAAAGGGCTAACAAAGGAAAGGGTGGCACCCAAATCAATCAAAGCATATACATCAAGATCAAAGATTTTCAACATACCAGTAACAACATCGAGGACATCACCAACCCCTTGCCTCCCATGTAGAGCATAGAATCGAGTGTGCCTTGGGGCACCACCTTAGGGACCACCTCTACCTAATGGAACCGCATTTGTACCCCGACCCTTGCCACGGTTTCTTGGACAATTCACCCTTTTGTGACCAAGCTCTCCACAATCAAAGCATGCATTAGAACCCTTCAGACATGGGCCCTTATGACTCTTCCCACATGTAGACACACATAAATGGGAGCCACACCACCAATACCTTGAGTCCTAGGTAAGTCATTGGCAAACCCACTATTAGTAGTACGGGAAGGACCTTGGCCTTGATGGAGTCAGCCACCCCTATGGAACTTCTTACAAGACGGGCTCTCTTAGCCTCATGGCCCCTCCTCTTTCTCAACTTTTCCGCCTCCATTTGCTCTGCATATGTCATCAACCAAAACAAGTCCATGTCACCAATAAGCAAGGCGGACTGGTATTCTTCACTCACCAAGTTGGAGACCCTAATCACAAAGTTATTCATCCTTGATCTAGGATTGACCATCAAGTGAGGAGCATACTTGGAAAGTTGATTGAACTTGAGCGCATACACCCTCATGCTCATAGCACCTTGCCTCAAATTCATGAATTTACAAACTTAGCTTCCCTAACCTCAAGAGGGAAGAACCGATTAAGGAAAGCCAATTTGAACTCCTCCCAAAGCACCACATAACCATTCCCCTTCTCCCCTTTCCACTGATCATACCATATTTGAGCTACCCCCTTGAGTTGGTAAGCCGCCAACTCTGCCTTCTCATTTGGCCCAACACCCAAAATATTCAAGATTTTCTATACCTCATCAATCAACTCTTCTGGATCTTCATCCACCTCTGACCCATAGAAAGCCGGAGGATTCATCCTCATGAAGTCTCTTACCCTAGCTCCCGAGATAGTAGATTTAGGGGCTTGGGCCCGTAGATTGATTTAGTTGGCCACAACTTGGGCAACCATAGTTAGAGCATTGTGGAGTTCACCATTAATAGGTTGCTCATTGGGAGTCGAGGACCTTCTTTCTCAAGTGTCAGGTATGATCTAGTATAGCAAAGAACAATCATTAGCGGGAAAAACTCACCACAACTCTATAGCACGACATAGATCATGAAGAAGGGAAACATATCCTAAAATGCATCATAGCCCCCTATTCATAGTAATGGTGCACTTTACAACCATGAATAAGACTCTAATCGACGCGGTGTGTTGGACTCCGAGGATTTATTAACCTAGTGCTCTGATGCCCAAGCCTAGGGCCTAGACGTGACACGATGCAAGGGGAACCCAAAGGGACCCCAAGCAAGGCTCATTAAGCATCATTACACATCCTTGGTCACGGAAGTAATAAATCAAGCATTCAAAGGGGAAAATAGGGTTAAAGGAAAAGTTTGCACAATATCATAGTAAAAAGACAAGAGTTAAACTCGTATCATAGACACTTAACATGTCAAACAAACACCTTTACTACATAGATAAGAGCGAGGGACAAGACAAAGTAGCCTGGCTTAGCCTCGTAGTCAAATAAATGTTAAAAAGAGAGTCTAAATACATGTAAAGAGAGCATAGAGTAGGTCCCCGAAGTGGAGGGCTCATCAAGTAGCTTAAATAGCACTGAACTAGCCATGCGGAGGAAGAATATCAACTTGGGCACCGGTTCCTACATGGTGACATCATGTAGGCATATAGTGTGCGTTAGTACGTTTAAGTGTATAAGTATATAGGATGCAATGTAACAAGAAATAGGTATTTTAATCAAAATACATAACAATAAGCAATAGGCATAACATAGCAAGATGGCATGTATGATCAAGAAATAAGCAAAACATGCTTGAGTAACTCATGCTCATATAGGATATCATATGTGCAGAAGAGACCGAGCTAAATTTCCAAATACAAACCCCTTGGTAGGTTGGTGATGTTGCCACCCCATCACTTAGGTGGTGAGGTACTAACCCCTCACTAGGTTGGTGATGATGCCTCCCCATCACCGAGGTGGATAACTACAAACCCTTCATTAGGTTGATGAGTACAAACCCCTATCTAGCTTAGTGATAATGCCTCCCCATCACTAGGTGGAGAAGTACAAACCCTTTACTAGGTTATCCGGGTGTTACACCACCCCAGATTGGGCATGGTCGAGTTCTACACTATTTATAGGATTCATCATATACATAATCTCATTTATCATCATAACATCATTCATATCATATCTCATGCTTTGAACCTTCAATTCCTCAAGAAACCATAATCGGACATTTTATGAAACACTTAATGGGTGTGTAATAGAGGTATAAAACCATACAATTTAGAGATAAGATCATGTAAGAAAAGCCGTTGTAAAACTATCAATAAACACCTTGTAACAACCCAGGACATTCACATGAAAAATGCTCATCAAATCCAACATTAGATCCAAGATTTAGAGCTCAAAACATGCTAAAACAACCATACTTTCATCAACTTAAATCATTGTCCAGTAAGTTTCTTAATATACAAGACCCATCTCATACAATATTAGTAAAACGAAGACTTAGGCACCATTGGTTAAATGACCCAATAGATCAACACCACTTACCCTAGCTTTGGAGAAGTTCTTGGTGAAGATTGAAAATGGAGGCTTAAAGCTTGAAGGAAATCCTAAGTTCCGGATGAGGGTTTTGAGGCTTGAATTTTGGAGTGAAAATATGGCTAAGTGTTTTGGTCAGTATTAGGAAATGTTTAGGATGATATGAGGGTGAAATAACGCTAAGTATGGGTAAAAATACGTCTGGAAAAACTTAGGCCTAAAACTTAAAAGTCTTGGACCGAGACAACAAAACAGGGCTAAATTAACACTGCTCCGCAATAGACGCGTCACGGAGCTATCGCCGACCGTCTTTAGAAATTGAATTTTTTGAAATTTCAAATTATGATTTGATTGCTCTAACATTGGGGTTAGACCGTTTTCCCTATAATTTTGACCCCCTGAACAAGAATATGAAGTCAAATTTTTGATATCGCACACGAATTTTGTGATATATGGAAATTAAATTCTAGGCATTCCAAGGCATATTTTCTGGCACTTTTTAGGGCTGTTTCAAGCACATCACCATATGAGGATTATGCTACATATATTGATAGATAGACAACACTTTGCCAAGTTTATCATGTGCGAATTTTTTAAAATAGAGGTGTCTTTTCTTGGTCACATTATCTTAAGTGATGGTATTAGAGTTTATCCAAAGAAAACGGAGGCTATGAAGAATTGTCCTAGATCATTGTCTCCATCTAATATTAGAACCTTTTTGGATTTGACCGAATATTATAGAAGCTTTGTTGAGGGAGTTTCCTCCATTGCTTCTCCTTTAAAAAGGTTGACTCAAACGCAAGTAAACTCCAATGGTCCGATGAATGTGAGAAGAGTTTTCAATTGTTGAAGGATCATCTTACACCAGCTCCTATTTTGACATTGCTCGAAGGTTCGGATGGTCTTGGATAGGGGTAGCAATTGGGCCGATTGGGTGAAATTTGAATAGGTTTTAATGGGTCAAGAAATCAAATGGGTCATGACCCAACCCAACCCAAACCAAATTTGCTTGGGTTGAGTAATGGGTTATAGAGTGGGTCAAGATCCAACCCGACCCAACTTTTACTAAGTTTTACTTATTCTATTTATTCTTTTTCAATATTTTAGTACTTAATGAAATTATATTTTTCTTTATTATGGCTATATAAAACATATCAAATTGAAAAAAGTGTTTGAAAATATTTAAACAAGATCTCTCTCGAATTAACTCGGGTTGCATATCAACCCAATTTTAAATGGGTTGAAATGGATTGGGTTGAGATAGGTTGTACTAATAATTAGGACAGTTATTAACAAACCCAGACTTCAATGGGTTGGGTCGGGTTGGGCTTAATTTCGCCACCCTTAGTTTTGTGGTGTATTATGAAGCCTCACATATAGGTTTGGGTTGTGTATTGATGCAACATGAAAATGTCATTACCTATGCTTCGAGCCAATTCAAAGTGCATGAAAAGAACTATCTAACACATGATCTCGAGTTGTTAGTTGTTGTGCTTGCACAAAAGATTTGGGGACAAAACCTCTATGGAGTACATTTTGACATATTCATCGATTACAAGAATTTGCAATATATGTTTA
Organism: Solanum medicagineum; assembly: GCA_026153255.1. Taxonomy (NCBI): domain Eukaryota; kingdom Viridiplantae; phylum Streptophyta; class Magnoliopsida; order Solanales; family Solanaceae; genus Solanum; species Solanum medicagineum. Next base: position 4,147,823 of record JAPFFP010000094.1, on the reverse strand, counting down.
GTCAAAGGGATTTGAATCTGAGGCGAAGAAGATGGTTGGAAATTTTGAAGGATTATGACTTAAGTGTGATATACCACCACGGTAAGACTAATGTTGTGGCCGATGCATTGAGTATAGTGACTATGGACAACATGACACGTGTTAAGAGTAGAAATAAAGAGTTGGTCAGAGAATTGCATCATTTCGCTTGTTTGGGTGTGAAGATGTATAGCTTAAGTAATGGTGGTATATTCGTACCAAATGAGAGGAATCATTTTTTAATGGAAGAAGTTAAAGCAAAATAAGCCATGGATTCTACATTGATTGAATTGAAGAAATTGGTTATTGATAAGAAGATAGAGGTTTTCTCACGAGGGGAAGATGGAGTATTACGTTACCAAGGACAATTATGTGTTCCTAGTTAGATGGATTACGGGAGAAGATACTTAACAAAGATCAAAATTCCAAGTACCTATCCATCTGGGATGACCAAGATGTATAGAGATTAGAGAGAAATATATTGGTGGAATGACATGAAGGGGAAAGCAAAATGTGTGATGGAGCGCATTTTGTCAACAAATGTAAGAGGAAAATCAAACAGCCAGTGGTGTGACTCAAGATATCGAGATCCCAACTTGGAAATTAGAGATAGTGAATATGGATTTCATCTCGGGTTATCCAAAGACTAGAAGGCAATTTGACTCAATATGGGTGGTTGTATGTAGAATGACGAAAACAACCCACTTTTTCCTAGTAAAGACTTCTTATGCAAAGATTATGCTAAGGTTTATATCCAAGAGTTCGTAAAGTTGCATGTGCTACCATTATCCATTATATCGGATAGAGGTGTTCAATTTACTTCTCATTTCTTGAAGTCATTCCAAAATGGGCTTGGTACCAAAGTAAAGCTAAGTACCACATTTCATCCTCAAATAGATGGAGAAGCCAAAAGGATAATACAAACATTGGAGGATATGTTGAGGGCTTGTGTGCTTGATTTCAAAGGATGTTGGGATGATCGTTTACCTCTTATTGAATTTTCTTGTAATAACAGTTTTCATTCAAGTATCGTTATGGATTCATCTGAAGCATTGTATGGTAGATGATGTAGGTCACTAGTGGGATGGTTTGAAGTTGGAGAAATGTCATTGATTGGCCCAGATTTGGTATTTGGAGCTATGGAGAAGGTGAAAGTCAAAAGGGAAAGGTTGAGGGCTTCCCAAAGTTTTCAAAAGTCATATGTCGGCGTTAAAGAAGAGAACTAGAATCTAATGAAGGTGATTGGGTGTATTTGAATGTCTTCTCAATGAAAGGAGTGATGTGTTTTTGAAAGAAAGGAAAATTAAATGCTAGATATGTGGGACCTTATGAGATAGTCAAGAGAATTAGGAAAGTAGCCTATGAATTAGATTTGCCTATGGAATTAGCTATGGTTCATATGGCATTTCATGTTTCCCTGCTAAGAAAATGATTGGGTGATCCCAATTTCATTGTTCCATTGGAAGATGTGTGTATTAAGGAAGATTTGACTTACGAAGAAGTACCGATGGAGATTTTGGACCGGCAAGTGAATAGTTGAGAAATAAAGGAGTTGCAACAGTGAAAGTGTTATAGAGGAACCAACAAGTTGCAAGTGATACTTGGGAGGCTGAGGCGGACATAATAAAATGATATCCTTACCTCTTCCCTTCTATCCAGCTGATCTATTCTCTGAAAATACTCGTGAATGCATATCTCTTGTTAAGTTGTATGCATGCATGATCATGAAACTATTTTTTAATGATATTGGTTGCATAAGTTTGATGATTTCATAAAAATGGTGATTAAGTTGCATTTTAAATTTATACTATGATGATGACTGTGTTCCTAGTCCATTTAAGCGTATTTCTGTCTCATTCAAGGATGAATGATCCCAAGGGGAAGATATTGAAAAATCCATCATGTTTTAGGCCTAGAAAACTACAAGAGAAGAATTGTGCTGATAGTTTGACCCTACGAGCCAATTTATGACCTGTAGAAACATCCTTAGGTCGTAAGAAGATTCGTGGAAAGCACCCAGTGAAATGAAAAATTTAAGGATTTTTGGGATTTGGATTACGTGATATCAGAAGGACGGTATAAGAAACCACAGCTCGTCAATAGGTTTGTAGAAAGTAGTCCTGAAGGATCATAATTTGTCTAAGTTTGGAATCACTCTATAGAAGGAGTTACAACCTATAAGTGGCACGATGGGTCGCACTACATGTTTGTGGCTTAGAAGATGCAATTCCAGTTGCTCAATGTGTGTGACGCCAATTTAATTAGCCAAGGTACAAACCATAGGTGCATCCACGACCCATAGGAGGTGTTTTGGGGAAGGCTGTAGCAATTTTTAATTGAGGGTGTTTTTGACATTTCCAATTGATCTAAGTCCTAAGTTACATCGTCTTAGCTACCTTAACTAACTTAACCGACCTAGCCTTTATGATCTATTCCAGTACATTCAAATACTTTAATCCTCAAAAATTGTCTCAAGTGTTTTTAATATTTCTCTCTCTAAGTCAACGATTCCATTGAAATTAAAGCTTGAACATTTGACTAAGGATTTCTAGATTTCCTCCTCAATTTTTAAGGATTATATATGAAGCCATGGATTAGTTTCATCCATGAAAACTAATACAAAACCTTCTTTTTATCAAATTTCTTGAAGATTCCTTATGGACTTTTAAGCTATGGTTCCTAATGCATGAATTATGATTTCTATATGATGATTATGACTAATTATGCACGCGTTAGAATGAATTACATGATCTATATGATTTTTAAGTAAAAGAATATGTGATTTCAAAGTATGCATGATTAGGGCCTAATGACTTGATGTGGGTTCGTTTATCAATGATCCAATTTAATTTTAATCATATGTTGTCTGTGTGAATCCTGCTCAGTTGTAGGCTTTGACTCAATTGTTCATGAACCCACACTTAGCCCTAGTCTTTTATGATAAATCTATGGATTTTTATGACTGTAATGTTAAGTATGTGAAAGCATGTCCTAATGACAAGATGGTCATAATGGTTATACTATAATGATGTTACGATAATGATAATTATAATACTATGTTAAGAAGGTGATGAAAATCGTAATGTTTATGATGATATTAATCTTAGAATGTCTACCCACACTATGATAAAAGCAAAGTAGATGCACTATTCTTATGACATGATGTTTTCATGAAAGCTATGATGAATATTTATGAATTATGAAAGAATGATTTTAATGAAGTATGAACTATGTTGAAAGCTATATATATGCATTATTTATGTATTCCGTGGGATATGACTTAGCACCGGGTGGACTTATATGAGGGGGACTTTCTCCAAGGGTCCTCATATTATTCCTTAAGTCCCATTATTATGTGTCACCATAGGAATGATGTTCATGTTTTATGCCTTAAAGGTGTGCTATTGGATCCAATTAGCTTAAATAATGGATACTCATAGTTCTAGGATAGATCCTGAAGGGTTGAGTCAAATGACGGTTCTCACCGTGCTAAGATAGAGACTATAGGGTGAGGATCGAGTCTACCTTGGTAAAGTAAACTCCTCTTTGCTTGATGTAGCGGAAATATCAAGATTCCATGTAATAGTCTGCATGGTCTTGTACGTCAGTTATGGTCTTATTCCCATATATGTAATGTTAGGTTATGAATGGATTTGATGATGCTTCCTGTCATGATTTTAAACTTGCATGCTCATACATATCGTGTCCTTATCCTATTGATTATGATTATGCATATTGATATTATTATAATTTCATTTGATTCATAGAATACCCATATACTTAGTACACTCCACATACTAATTTATACTTCTTTGGCTACATGATCTGACCATATAGGGACAAATGACAAGGCGACTATTCCATTTCGTGGCTAGATTCAAACTTTTGAGCTTGAAGACTTGTTAGTGAGTTCCCATGCTTTGAGAACAAGCCTTATGACGTTGTTCCTTTATGTTAAGACCTTATCATTTTCATTCTTTTGATGTATGTCTTGAGGGTGAGCTAGTGAGTTATATTCTAAACCCTACCAAGATCTAAGATATAGAGGCATGATTTGAACTTAATGGATAAATGTACATTCCCTTGTAGGAGCTATAACTTTTACTTTGATAAACTTGCACTTGCTTATTCTCTTATGTATGCTTATTTTAGCTTATGAATGCTTATGATACGAACACGAGGCTTGGATGGGATGCTTTCGGTTGTCACATTCACCGTCTCACGGCTAGGCTCTAGGTCGGGGTCATGACAACTTGCCCCTTTTAAAAGGATCTGTCTTTAACATAACTTTGTACCGAAACTACACCTCCTTTTGAAGGTTAAATCAGTGGTTGTCAAGATACAACTTAACCGAGGTTAGGGTCGATCCCACAAAGAATATGGTACACTTAGAACAATTTAAAGCAATTCGGGTGGATTAACCTACTTATCTCCCAAAAATGGAGGGACGGGGAGGGGGGTTGTGACAACTATGAAAGTAATCCTAAACTAAGACAAGTGTAAAATTAGTATGAAGTGTAGCTAGGGTATTGTGTTCCCATGATTCCGTAACTCGGTATTACCATATAATCGAATTCTTATCATGACCAGAACCTAGGGCCTAGGAGTGACATGGCGAATGAGTTCCCGAGAGTCCCCAAATAAGCCTCAAAGTATCCATATTCATATCATCGGTTTGACAGTATATACAAATAGTAAACTGGAAAAGTAGGACTCTCGCTATGAGAATGTCATCTTCCCCTTGGGAACATTGGTCCTAGAATGTGCTGGCTTGAAAGGCTTGACTTAGAACATTAAAAATGCAAACACAAGGTACAATGTATAGTTTATCATTTGAAAATCATAAAGTATTTAAAAATCATATCAAAACGTATTTAAATCATTCAAAACATCATAAAAAATCATTTTCATACACATTTATACATGTCATGCCATGAAACTCAAGAGTGAAAGAATTATGACCACTCAGAATACAAGCAACCTAATACCTTAGGCTAGAGAAAAGATGGGGATATCGTTTCATGATGTCCAACTGTGCCTTGCATGCAGCACTCTCCTCATGTTGATATCTCTAAAGCACCCAAACCGAAGCCACATCTTCGTTACGAAGCCGCTTCACTTGCCTATCCAAAATGTTAACCGGAACTTCCTCATAAGACATGTTCTCTTCAACGTCAACACCTTCCAAAGGCACAATGGTACTAAGACCACCAACTTACTTCTTCAACATGAGAACATGTAAAACCAGTTGCATAAAACTTAAATCCGGATGCAAATCCAACCTATAAGCTAGATTCCCAATCTGCTCGACAATCTCATAAGGGCCTACATACTGGGGATGTAGCTTGCCCTTCTTCCCATAATGCATCATACCCTTCATGGGTGAGAATTTCAAGTACACCCAATCACCAACATGAAATTCAAGATCCCTCTTCCTAACACTCGAATAGGACTTTTGGCTGCTTTGGGCCATCTTCAACCTCTCCCTAATCAACTCCATCCTCTCCATAGCTTCCAATACAAAATCTGGGCCAATCAAAGTCATCTCTCCAAACTCAAACCACCCTACTGGAGATCTATATGTTCTACCATACAAATCCTCAAATGGTGCATTACCAATGCTAGCATGAAAGCTATTACTATAAGAAAAATCAATGAGTAGAAGATGATCATCCTAATTACCTTTGAATTCCAGACTGACAACCCCTCAACATGTCCTCCCAAGTTTGAATTGTCCTCTAGGTTTGTCCATCAGTTTGAGATGCGGTACTCAACTTCACCTTAATACCATGTCCTCTTTGAAAAGACCTCTAAAAGTAAGAAGCAAATTAGGTGCCATAATTTGGCATGATAGATCTAGGCACACCATGCAACCTCACCAACTCTTGGATGTACAACCTTGCATAATCTTTGGCACTAAAGGTAGTCTTAACCAGCAAAAAATGAGCGGACATAGTCATCTAGTCAAAAATACCCAAATTGAGTCAAATTTCCTTTGGGTCCGAGGAAAACCCACCACAAAATCCATGTTCACATCTTTCCACTTCCAAGTAGGAATTTCAATATCTTAAGTCAAACCACTGGGCCTTTGGTGATCTACCTTCACTTGTCGACAATTAGGGTATTTGGATACAACCTTGTCTCCTTCTTCATACCATGCCAACAGTACACTTTCCTCAAATCCTGATACAACTTAGTAGATCCCGAGTGAATAGAATAATGAGAGTTATGGGCTTCACTTATCTCACCCTCCTAAGATCATCCACATCCAGAACACACAGCCGATGTGATACCGAAGCACACCATCTCACCCTTAGGAGAATACCTGTATCTTCTTTTCAGCAACCAACTTCTTCAACTCAATAATTGATGGGATCTAGATCTTGCTTAGCATTAACATCAACAACCACAAAAGATTGGCCCCATTCTGAACGTGAATACTAATATCATTAGAGTTGGCCAAGCTAACACCCAATCTAGCAAAACGATGAATATTTTTGTGAACTCTTTTTTCCTTTCATCAACATGAGCCACACTTCCCATAGATAGCTACTAAGAGGATTGGCTACAATATTTTCCTTGTCGGGATGATAATAAACACTCATGTCATAGTCCTTAAGGAGTTCCAACCATCTCCTCTACCTCAAGTTAACATCCATTTGAGTGAACACATATTGCAAACTCTTGTGGTCGATGAAAACATCAACATGCACCCCATATAAGTAGTGTCTCCAAATCTTCAAGGCAAACACCATTGGAGCTAACTCAAGATCATGAGTCGGGTAATTATAGTCAAACACCTTCAATTGCCTAGATGTATAAGGTATCACCTAACCATGTTGCATAAGCACATAACCCAACCCAATCCGAGAAGCATCACAATACACCACAAACCCATCCAAGCGACCTGGTAGAGTCAAAACAGGAGCCAATGTAAGCCTATCCTTCAATGTCTGAAAACTCATCTCACACTCATCCCACCATACAAACATGGCCTTCTTTTGAGTCAATTTAGTCAATGGAGATGCAATTGATGAGAACCCTTCAACAAACCTTCTATAATAACCAGCTAACCCCAGAAAACTCCAAATATTCGAAGGTGTCAATAGTCCAGGCCAATTCTTCACGGCTTCAGTCTTCTTTGGGTCAACTTAATACCATCACAGGACACCACATGACCAAGAAAAGCTATCTCACCCAACAAAAACTCACATTTGCTAAACTAAGCATATAACTTATTCTCCCTCAAAGTCCGAGGAACCAACCTCAAATGATCCATGTGCTCCCTCTCACTTAGGGAATAAATAAGGATATCATTGATGAAGATGACAACAAAACTATCAAGGAATGGCTTGAACACCCTCTTCGCAAGATCCATAAATATGTCCGGAGCATTAGTCAACCTAAACTACATTACCACAAATTCAAAATGACCATATCTAGATTGAAAAGCCATCTTGGTAATGTCACACTCTCTAACTTAATTAATGATAACTGGAATGGAGGTTAGTCTTTAAGAAATGGATGGCCCCTTGAAGTTGATCAAACAAGTCATAGATTCTTGACAATGATACTTATTCTTGATGGTTACCTTATTCAACTGCCTATAATCAATGCATATCAGAAGAGATCCATCTGTCTTTCTTACAAATAACACTGATGCCTTTCTCAACAAGTCCTTTCAGTTGGTCTTTCAACTCCTTCAACTCAATCGGTGCCATATTATAAGGAGGAATATAGATAGATTGAGTATCTTAGAGAAGATCTATGCCAAAGTCTACTTCTCTTTCAGGAGGAATACCTGACGAGTCTGCAGGAAACACATCCGGAAACTCACTCACCACCATAATCGATTCAAGAGTAGGTGACTTGGACTCCACATCCTTGACCATTACAATATGATAGATGTAACCCTTCGAGATCATCTTTCGGGCCTTAAGGTAGGAAATGAACCGACCTTTAATAGCGAAGTCACTACCCTTCCATTCAAGAATGGGCTCATTTGAAAATTGGAACGTGACCTTCCGAGTTCTACAATCTATAGAGGCATATGAAGAATACAACCAATCTATCCTAAGAATAACATCAAAATCAAACATCTCAAGTTGCACAAGATCCTATGGGAAGACTTTATGCAAAATTGAAATTGGACAACCCCAATAAACTCTATGAGCAACAATAGATTCACCCATGGGATTATAAACCAAAAAGTGCTCCCTTAGGATTTTAGGACTCAAACCAAACTTAACAACCAATAGAGGAGTCACAGAAGATAAATTGGCACCTAGATCAAGGTAAGCATAAGCATCAAAATAAAAGAATTTTAACACACCAGCCACAACATCCAAAGTCTCCTCAACTTCTCGAAGAGCATACAAGGCATAGATCCTGTTGTTCCTTAGGGCAACACCTTGTGGAGCTCTTTGCTTCCCTTGACCAGCTTGAGCCACTTGACCTTGACCCTTCTTACTAGCCTTAGGATAATCAGCTACCTTGTGGTTCTTATTACCACACCCAAATCATGCACCTAACTCCTTCCAACATGCACCCAAGTGATTCATTCTACACTTGTCATACCGGGGAAACAATGGCCCACCACCAAACTTATCTTGGGAGGAGGCACCATAGGATTAGCAACCCGAGCATTAGAACCTTGCTCCTATTGGAAGCGACCATAACCACCACCCTTGGAGTTGGAGAACCCATCATCACAACAGGCTCTCTTAGAACTATGCACCCTCTTCTTTTTGAGCGTTTCTCCCTCAATTTGTTTAACATACATCATGAGCTTGGAGATGCCCATATCCTGAATAAGCATAGCCATACAACATTCTTTCACAACCAAGTCAGAGATCCCAGAAATAAACTTGTGCATTCTTGGACAGGGGTCAGCCATAAACATAGGAGCATACTTGGAGAGTTTTGTGAACTTGAGAGCATAGTCCCTCACACTCATACCACCCTATTTGGTGTTGATAAATTTGGTCATCTTAGCTTCTCTAAGTTCAAGAGGAAAGAAGTGATCCAAAAATAAAAGCTTGAATTCCGCAAAGTTAACAACATTAGCATAATCCCTTTCTATCAACCATGAGTGTAGCTTATTTGAGCCTCATCTTTCAACTAATATATAGCCAACTCAGCATTTTCCTCAGAAGTCACTACCATAACAGTCAACACGTTAGTGAGCTCATCAATAAACTCTTGAGCATCCTTATCAGCTTTTGACCCATAGAGCTCCGGAGGATTGATCCGTGTCAAAGTCTCTTTCCCTAGAAGCCAGAGTGGGATCACGAGGAGGAAGATTAGCCTATCTAGACTGAGAAGTAACCACTTGTGCAAGCATAGAAAAGTCATGTGAAATTCGCCTTTAGAGATAGGCTCTTCCATAAGCCCTTGAGAAACTTGGTCCTCCCAAGCCGGGGCCAGTCTTTGTAGGGGAGTTCTTCATGGAGGCATCTTCTGTAATGTAACAAGGATGGTATCAGGATAAGGAAACCAAATATATGGCCTAAAGCACGACATAAGACATGATGAAGTAAGACAATTCCTAGAACGTAATCATAGCCTCCCACTCATAGGCATGGTGCACTTCACACCCATAAATTGGACTCTACTCGACGCGGCATGTTGGACTCTGAGGATCATTTACAAACCTAGTGCTCTGATACCATGCATGCTATGACACGGACCTAGGGCCTAGGAATGACAAGGCGAATGGGGACCCGAGAGTCCCCATAACAAGCCTCAAAGTATCCATATTTACATCATCAGTTCAAAAACGTATACCAATAGTAAACACATAATTCTAAGGAATGGGAAAGTAAGACTGATGCTCTGGGGATGTCAAAGGGAAATGGGTTAACATAGAATCACATAACACATAGTATATATAGTCTAAGGGGTGGGTAAGTATGACTCACTCTATAAGTGCAATTCGGGAGTTAGGCTCTTTCACATTATAATATAAAAGCACATCATAATACCCATAATCAATCCATATAATGATATCCATTAGATATCCATATCCATAATCAAAATCTCCGAATACAACACTTAGCATGTAAACATAAAAGAGTCTATCAGACGTCCAACAAAGCCTCTAATCATAATATAGGATGGGGCCCAAGAAATGTTTCAAGCTCACACTCAATGTAAACAACATAAAGTAAACATCATAGGTAGAGGAATGGTGGTTTGTCCTTGGAAGATAGGACTCACCACAACAAGTGTCTTAAGATTTAATCTAGCAGTCATACAGTTGATGAAGGTAGACCTCGTTTCTTACATAGTTAGATAATGTAGGAAAACATATGTGTTAGTACATTTGAATGTACTAAGTATACAAGCATGCAATGCATATGACTTTTCAAAACTGCATTTAATGTTAGATGACAAGGACACATAATATAGAAAGAGGTATATAGCAATGAAGAGTGATATAACAATATGTCATGAAGTCCATGATGCATGAAAATGTCATAATGCTCATATATAGTGGGGATAGACTATAACCAATAAATCAAACTCATGTGAGCAATTACATGAATTAGTCCTATATAGAACTCCCATCGGTAAGAGAAGATTACTTGCTAATGGTAATCTACACCACACCTTACAACCCCATCATTTTGGTGTGATGGATACCATCCTTAGGACCCGGTCATTTCAGAAGGATTTCTAATATCACAACATATCAATGTGCAAGCATCACATGATAAGCATGTGGACTTAAATTAAATTAAAATATTCATAATAATCATGTAATAGTCATGAAGTCTCCATGCCCTTCATTAAAGGGATAATGCATATTCAAATATTTCTAATAATCATGTAATTAAACATATGAGGGCTTAAATCAACTTAAAATCAATAATAAAGTATAGTGCATACTTCAATTGAATTTAATAAACAATAATCTTCAAACCCATATTTAAAGTAAGCTTAAATTCCATAAATCAAGTGCGAAAAGAGTTTGGGTCTTCTTGATGATGTAGTATTGGTGGAATAGGTACCAAAACAGCCATAGGAGTTCCTGGGGGAAATCATCTACCCTGAGGATGAAGATGTGGCAGAATGGGTACTCCGGGTGGACTCCAAAAGATTTGAAGAAGAAATTTATTGAAAAAACTGTCTTCCCTTGATTTCCAAGCTTAGTCTTCACAAGAGTTTTTTAGAGAGTTTTTATGAGAGTTCAATATAATTCTAAGTGTAGGAATGAATTTAAATGAGAGAAATAAAGTATAGGTCATTTGAATGACTTTAGATAGCATAGAAAGCCACAAAAGACCCTTAAGAAGAACTATAATTACGAAATGTCATTGATGGAACAAGTAGAAAAAAAAAGTTGATAGGGTCCGTATCAAGGGGTGTAGGCCCATGATAAAACATACGGTCCATATACTTGCTTCGTGATCTAACACTTAGAAAAGGTATCACTAACAAAGGTCTAAGACGATGATCCCATACTTAGAATAATTCAACATAGACGCCTATAAGAAAGGCTTCACGGTCCGTACCAAGGCATACAGACCGTATGCCTCCTCCATACCACTTTACTTAGAAAATTTCTTCACGAAAAAGTTTTGAGATGGTGATCCAATACGTAGAAAATTTCCACTCCAGCATCTATACGGAAGGTCCTCATGGACCGTGAAATGCCTTGGCTCAAAAATGTGAATTTTCAAGGCCAAGGCTACGATACATCCACTACACAGACTGTGAAGCCTCAGATGGACTGTGTAGGGTCCATATATGATATGCCTTTCTCTCAAACTTCCACATCAAGGTCGAGGGCCATTGTAAAGGGTCTTCACACGGTCCATATAGCCTCACATGGACCATGAAGGCTTCTATGAAGCATCACCTTGGTCAACACATTTCTGGAACCAAATTTTCAACCTTCATTAAGGTCGTACAAAGTTTGGGTCCTCACAACTCTTTTCTAGTGTGTAGCTTGTAGAATAGCAAGTTATGTTTACAAAACCCTTTGATCTAAGTGAGAGGTAAATTTCACTATGTGATTTGTTCCATCCCCACATTGTGAGATTACTAACCCTTGCCTATTGTTCCAGTGAACCTCCCCTTGGCCCAATTTGGTTGATTAGACAAGAAATATCAATCAAATTCTGTTAATTAATATTTTTATCTATTCATTACTACCTTGATCTAGTCAACAACACTAGGCAAGTTATAACATTGGCCAGCATTAAAAAGCATTCAAACCGAAGATAATTAATTAATACATGCATGCACATTTTTCAAGAAGTACCAATTATCCAGTTTTATCTTATTAGTTCTTCATAGTTCCCACAACCATAGTTGTGGATTTGGCTACTCATGATTAGTATAGATGTAAGAATCATGAATTTGAATAACATAATTGAGCACTTACGTCACGATCCAAGCCTAGGGCCTAAACGTGACACGGTGAATGAGAAGTCCAAAGAAAACTTAAGCAAGCCTCTTGATTATAACATGCTCACAACCTTGGTTGCTGAAGCAAAATTAAGCAACATTAAGAGTCAATTATGAAAAGGGGAAAACGAGACTAAGGAGGTCTTTGATAATCAAAAATAAAAAACATAAAAAGAGTAAAGCTTAAAGCATATACAAAACATAGTATCCAACAACACCTCTACTTAGAATGGAGCGGGGGCCATGACACTCCCCGGGCTCACCCTAATGATAATAAGTGTTCAACATAATGAAGTCTCAATATAGAAAGAGTAACTTAGGTATTGTCCTCGGAGTTGAGGACTCACCAAAAACTTTCGTAGAAGTACCGGACTAGCCACATGGAGGAGGATGATCAAATGGAGCTTCGGTCCTTACATGGTAACATCATGTAGGCATAGAGTATGTGTTAGTAAATTTGAATGTAGTAAGTATATGTGGTGCAATGCAACAAAACATAAGCCAGTATATTCAAAATGTATAATTATAACCAATGGATATATAATCTCCATATGAGATACATGATCAATGCTCATAATAAAACATGCTTGTAAAACATTCAACATGCATAAAATATACATCATAAATATGTGGGAAGAGACCTCAACCGTCCTAGACTAAGTAGTTACAACTTAGAATCCAAGGCATGGCACCCCCTCGGTACAGGTGACCAGGCATGACACCCCCCGACGAAGTGTGGTCTACTTGCCAAGGTAAACTAAACATGATAACATGAACCAGATGGATCCACTAGTATAGCAAGGGTAATATTCATAATCCTATGGTGGCACATAGTTTAGAGACTAAAGACTTTATATAAGGACCCCTTGAGTCGAGCCTCCATCATTATCTTCAATCGGTGCTAAGTCTAATCTCATAGAATACTTGAAATAGTCATACTTTAATCATAACATGAATATCTTGTAAGAAACATGATAACTTGACATGAGTAGCTCTTGAAACATGCGTGACCTCTACTAGTGAGCCTAACTTGAACATGAGAGCAGATCATAATTATACATGAACCCTTGCTTTAACATGAATGGCTCGCTAGAGGTAAAAATCTTGAAATAGGGCTCAACTTGACACTTGTAAAATCATAGATACTTTTCATGAATTCGATACATGCTTGAAAGCCCCGTTATCATCATGAAGTCACTTGAATTGTAAATCATGTAATAGTTCATCAAGAACTTGAGAATTATTGTCATGTAATTTTATCAAACACATGGGGGATTCATGATAATTGTTCAAAATCGTGCAATTCAAGAGTAAAACAAGATGACTAAACTCAATGCGAATCAACCTACCAATATTTTTGTAAAATACTCATTTAGAGTTTCTTGAAATCCATTGCAAAAGCTCATAATAGTTCATGGTTTCATAGCTCAAATCGTGCATTGTCTCAATAGACAAATTCAATTCAATAAATAAGCTTGAAATAGATATTCATGCATAATCAATCAATACATCATAAAACCCAACATAATTTATGTTCATATTTCATAATAAAAGATATCCATAGGTATTATAGCTTGAAATCATGCAATTTTCATAAAAAGAGAAGGTTGGGTTCCATGGGTAAAAGGACCCATGGATGGAAACCCACACACCTTAAACCTTGAATCCCTTGAGATGAACTTAAAGGAGACTTGAAGCTTGAGATAGGTTCTAGAGTTCCAAAATTGAGCTTCAAATCCTTGAATTTGAATGACAGATTTGATAAAGTCTTGGAGAGGTTTTAAAGAGGGTTTTGTGCAATATAGAGTTGAAAAAATGGCTAGGTATGGAAGATTTCACGTTTAAATAGGCATGGGTTATTACCCTGATGCCCTTAGACGAAATAAGAAAACCAAGGAAAATATTACACTGTTCTACACCCCAGGAGCAACGCAGACCAGACACAGACCACCAAATACACTAGTCCACGCCCCAGGTGCATCGTGGTCTGGGTGCAGACAGACACTGGAAGTCAAAAAATTAGTGAAAATTAGTTTTCACTATGGGTCTTCTAAAATCCGGATTATACCCATTTTGCACTAAATTGTTCCCCTTGGTCGAGAATATGAAGTTGGATTTTCGAAATCACACATGAATTTTGAGATATATGAAAATTATGATTGTGGGGCATTTCGAAACACAGGAGGGGTGTTTCAACTTAAACAACAGAATTAAGAACAATAAATACAAGGTCTTTACTAATAATCACAAGATTGAATTAAAAGCACAAAATAATGTTTCACAAGTGTTCTCTCAAGCTCTCAACTATTCTTTATTATTATGTAACGTTTTTTATGAAAAATAACCTAAAAAACCTATTTATAGTCTTTAAAATACAAAATCAAAGTGGATTAGGAGAACTAGGTCGACAGACTCTACGGGCACTTCCATGGGCCGTATAATATTTTACAGCCCGTAGTTGGGCTTGCATGAATTGCATCCTCAATTCTAGGGTTGAATTCTACAATACCCTTCTACGTCCCATAGGGGATTTCGTTAGATAACTTTTAGGAACTCCCCACTTCCTGATTTTTAGGGGATGACACCAAGTCTACAGCTCATAAAATCTTCTATGACTCGTCTGCATGTTCGTAGACTTAACCTTAAAAAGTCCCTCTTCACTAGAATCTTGTATAAAACTAAATCTATGGCCTATAAAAGGTCTCGTGAAACCTCAACTTCTGCAAAATTTGCACACTTAGCCAAAAAATTGTGCCGACCCTATAATCCTATAGAACAAACATAAAAATACATCAAATCTACTACCATTGCTTCTAGAATACATAAAATTTCAAGTGTTTAAGCATCAAATGTGTTGTATTTTGGCAACACATCACTTTAAGGGATTCAAAACATTATAACATTAACTTTCATAAACATTCATAGCTTTGTAATTGAACCCTCATCTTTGGAGAACATGTCTCCTCTTGAAACTTTGATATGATAATTGGGTGGGCTCATGCATGCAAGCTTTAAATCATGTAACTCAAGAGGACAATGCATCAATGTAATGAAAATCATTAATTTAAATCATTCTTAAATAATGCACCATAATCATACATATCCTCTTTGAAACTTCAACTTAGAATGATGTAATTCATCTCATAAAATCATCGTTCTCATAATAACTCATAGTAACATAACTTTCATAGCTTTAATAATCATAAAATATCAACGTAATTGAAAATTTATAAAATCAATACATGTCATTTCATTCAATTGATGAATATTCTCGACATAATTCATGCTTAATAGGGTAATTAAGAAGAACCAATAAGAAAATCGTCATTAAAACTTGAAAGAATTCATAAATTAGGTTTTAAGACTCCATGGATGGAAGAACTCATGAATGAAGAAACTCACATACCTTTGACCATTGAAACTTGAAGAAAAAGTCTTGAACAACTTTGAGAAACCTTTTTGGAAGCTTTGCCTTCAATGGGGAAAGCTTGATCGGCAAGAAATTGAAGGAATTTGATGTAGGGTTTTTAGAGAGAAGTTTTAGAGGATATGAGGGTGTTTAAAGAGAGGATTAGGGCCTAAAATAAGGGAATTTTTGAGCATTTACGTATATAATAGTGTTAGGATAGGTTCCAACTAATGTTCATAACTTAAAACAAAAATTAAAAAATTTTGAACTATGGGGGAACAGGGCGCTCTTGTCGTAGACCCTACTGTTTTTATGTAATTTCATCAAAAAGTTATTTTTCGGTATGGGTGACCTAAAAATCGAAGGTGACCCTTTTCCTACAAAATTTTGCCTCCTAAAAATGAATAGAAAGTAGGATTTTTAAAATAATGCACAAATTTAAGATATTCAAGAAATACATCATTGGGTCTTTTCAAGCTATGTTGGAAGGTGTTACAAACCCAAACCAACCCATGAGGCTTCAAAATAGACAATGAATCCAACGGTTCCCTCCAACAATTCAAATTGGAGCCGAAGGCAACTGATCCTTCAAGGTTTAGCAACTCTTCTCACACTCATATGGACTTTACTTTCTTTTGAGTCAACCTAGTAAAATGTGATGAAATGGAGAAGATACCTTCAACGAACCTTCGATAGTACCCCAACTAGGTCCAAGAAACTCCTAATGTCCAAACGAGTCAATAGCCTAGGTCAATTTCTAACCACTTCTATCCTTTTAGGGTAAGGTTTGGTTCCATCACCCGACTCCACATTCCCAAGGAAACCAATATCTTTCAACCAAAACTCACATTTGTCTAACTTAGGAAACAACTTCTCTTCTGTCAAAGTATGCAACACCACTTTCAAATTCTCTATATGCTCCACTTTAGTCTAAGAGTATATCAAGATATCATTAGTGAATAGCACAATTAAAATATCATGGTAGTTTTTGAATACCCTACTCATGAGGTCCATAAAGATTGTTGGTACATTGGTTAGACCAAAACACATCACCACAAACTTAAAGTACCCATACCTTGTTCAGAAAGCCATTTTGGGGATGACACTCTCCCTTACTCTTAGTTGGTGAAATTTGGACCGCAAGTCAAACTTTAAAAAGTTTCTGGCTCCTTGCAATTGATCAAACAAGTTGTCCATCCTTGGAAGTGGATACTTGTTCTTGATGGTAAGTTTGTTCATCTGCCAGTAGTCTATGCACATCCGGAATGATCTATCTTTCTTTTTCACAAAGAACATCATAGGCACCCCATAGAGACTTACTTGGCCTGATGAAACCCTTTTCCAATAGATTCTTCAATTGCTCCTTTATTTCCTTTAACTCCGGAGGCCCATTCTATAGGGAGGAACGGAGATGGTTTGGGTATCAAGCAAGAGGTCTATATCAAAAACTATTTCCCTTTCGGAAGGAACACTAGGTAACTCTTCTGAAAAGACATCAAGAAATTCATTTATAATAGATACCGACTCAAGAGAGGGGATTTCGAAAGTGACATCTCTAACCCTCTCTAGGTGATAAATACATCCCTTGGAAATTATTTTATGGGCTTTGAGATAAGAAATAGACCGACTTCTACATGAAGAGCTACTACCCTTCCACTCATGAATAGAATTTGGGAAGTAGTACGTGACCCTTTGAGTTTGACAATCTATAGAAGAGTAGGAAGTATGCAACCAATGCATGCTAAGTATGACTTCAAAATGAACCATAGAAAGCTCTACTAAGTCAAGACGGATAACTTTATGCAAGATGGACATGGGACAACTCTTATAGACACTTTGTGAAACAATGGACTCTCCTATGGAAGTACAAACTTCAGAAGGCTAATTTAGGAATTCGGGGCATACATGGAATCTATTTGCAGAAAATGTAGTTACAAAGGAAAATTTAGCTCCCAGATCTAATTATGGATATGCACCAAAATCATAATTTTTAACATATGGGTAACCATGTCCGAAGTCTCTTCCAACTGTTAATGGTCATGCTAAGCATAGAACCTATTGGCTCTTGGAGCAGTTCGAGCTTGTCCATCTTGGCCTTGGGGCCTAAACCACTGCTTTTACAATCCTTGTCATGATGATCGGGCTTGACACATCTGAATCGTGCATTGAAGCTGGCTAAAAACTCCCTTTTATGGGGCCTTCCACATATAGAACAATTGGGCGATGCTTGTGCACCTGACCCTTCTTATGGCTTGGGATTTCCCTCTTATCTTTGTTGAAATGGGGAGGAAGAGTTTTAGTTGACTCTCAACTCATTTTCTTTTGGACAACATGCAACTTGCTATGGACACCACTCCTTTAGTGAGAAAATCCACCACCATCCATTTGATCCCTCTTGGACACCCTAGCACACCCCCTCAATTTTCCTCTTCCAATTTTCCCTACATATGTCCTTAGATAGTAAATGTCCATCTTTTCCATGAGCACTGCGGTGTTGCACTCTTTGAATACTAATTCTGACACCCAAGAGATAATTTTGCTCATTCTAGCCTGCTGGTTTGCCACCATGAATATGCATATTTAGAAAGCTTTGTAAATTGAAAGGAGTATTCTCTCACACTCATATGCCCTTGCTTCAAGTTGATGAACTCTTGCACCTTTGCTTCCCCTAGCTCTAACTGAAAGCTATCCAAAAAATGCTCCTTTGAACTCTTCTCACTTTATTTGGTCCACTTTCTTACCCCTTTCATTGACCTATTGATCATACAAACCATTTGACATATCTTTGAGTTGATAGGCCAATACCTTAACCTTTTCTTCTGATGACACTCTCATGAAGGTGATGATCCTATATGTCTCATCAATGAATTTCACCAAGTCTTCATCAACTTTGGATCTAGGTATTTCGGTAGATTCATCCTTGTAAGGTCCCAGACCCTTGTTGCTAGCGACGGTGCTTGGGTGGAAGTGCAACCTCTTGATTGGCTTGGTTGGCTAAGACTTGGGCCAACATTGCAAAAGTGGCTCGGAACGTTGCCTTTGTGACTGCCTCCTCTTGTGCATGGAAGGCGCTTGTTCTTCGTTCACCTCCCTAGGTAAAGGATCTACTCTTGGTGGCATGATCTAGAAATGTCAAAGGGAACATCGTTAGATAAGTGAAAATCTTAGACAACTCTAAATGCATGCCATGATTTATGAAGATGGTCTCTCATTCATGATTGTGGTACACTTCAAAACCGTGAAAAATAGTCTACTCAACGTGATATGTTGGACATCTGAGGAACATTTCAAATCTCATGCTTTGATACCAAGTTTGTCACGACCTAAGCATCTAGCCAATTCATAACATAGTGAATGAGAAACCTAAAGGTACGTTACTCAACCCTCTTAGAATTCATTAAACTTTCATAGGTAATTAACAAAATAGTTTAGAATTAAAAGTGGGGAAGGGAATAAGGGACATTGGCCTTTTTAGGAATCAAGAGTCAACATCTCAAGCTAAAAATCATTTTGTCCAAACAAACCATTTTACATAAGGCATAGCGAGACCTAAACACAATCACGGTTCCCCTCAAAATACAAAAGAGATGAAAATAAGACAGAAAGTAAAAGTCTCCAATGAACAAATTTAAAATACACAATTCTCAAAGATGCAAGGCATGAAGAAAAGGGTGTAGTCTGTGAACTAAAGGTTCACCAAAGCTGCTAGTCTTGGTCATCAAAACCTAGCTATGTGCCAGTGGAGAAAGTGGAATGTCGGTCCCTACATGGTGACATCCTGTAGGCAAAAACATGCATTAGTACATTAGAATGTATTAAGTATATTAGGTGGATGAAACGACCCCAAAAAGTGCCCAAAAATGTGCCTAGGAAGTGCCCGGAATCATAATTTCCATGTGTCTCAAAATATGTGCATAATATTGAAGATCCAACTTCATATTCTTAGTCAGGGGGTCAAATTGAGTGGAAAAGGGTTTATCCCCGATTTAAGAGCAAATGATTAGCAATTTCAATTTTCGTAAGTTGCCTTATTTAGAATCAATCCGCGATAGTGCCGCGATGTGTAACTGTCATCAACATGTGTTAATTTTGCCTCCACGATAGGTCTGCGTCATGGAAGAAAAGAGGACCTGTGTATTTTGTTACCAGTGATTTTATGTCGGTCCAAGGCCTTAGGATCTTGGGCCTAAGTGTTCCCATGCATGAAGATGCTTATACTTAGCCTTATTTCACCCTCATATCATTCAAGACATTCCGAAATACTCAGTCAAACACTTAGCCAATAGTCCATCTCCTAAATTCAAGTTTTAAACTCATCTGGATCTGAAGGTTCTCATTCAATCTTCAAGTCTCCATCTCAAATCTTCTTCAAGGATTCTCTAAAGTCAAGGTATGTGGGCTTTTTTCATGGGTTCCTTTCACTCATGAAACCCAAGCTCTCTTTTACCTAAAAATGCATGATTAAAAGTTGATTTACTTATGGATCTTATCTACTATAAATTTCACTGCACACTATATTGGGGTTTCATGAAATTATGGTTGTTTTAGCATGTTTTGAGCTATGAATCTAAAATCTATTGTGAGTTTGATGAAGGGTGCTGATGTCCATTGCTTAAGGGTGTTACCACATATTGATTGATAGTTTTATGTTGGATTTCCTTGCATGATTTTATCCCTAAATTGCATGGTTTTACACTAGTACTACACACCCGCCAAGTGTTTGATAAAATGTCCTGTTATGGTTTTCTTAAAGAATCGAAGGCCCAATACATCTCTTATGATTTGAATGACTATATAATATTTAGATGAACATATGTAAATTATTTTCTCCTATATAGCATTGGAATGTTACCATGCCTTACCAGGGGGATATGCGCCGGGTAACGATGTCGAGGGTTTTGTACCTTGATAACCATGTCGGGGGGTTTGTACCTCGGTAAGGGTGGTAGGGTGAGATGATCCACCAACTATATCAAGGGTTTTGTACCTTGATAACCATGTCAGGGGGGTTTGTACCTTAGTTACCAAGGGAGGTAGGGTGTGATGATCCACCAACCAATTGATGGGGTTGGTACCTCAATCACTAAGGATGGTAGGGTGTGACGATCCACCAACCAATTGATGGGGTTGGTACCTCAATCATCAAGGGTGGTAGGGTGTGACGATCCACCAACCAATTGATAGGGTTGGTACATCAATCACCAAGGGTGGTCAGGTGCAACAATCAACAAATATGATAGTGATCTCCTTTTACACATGTATTATTTTCTATATAAGCATGATTTACTGCATAGCATCTCACATGCATGCAGATTCTTATATGCTACTCATTTCCTATGCTTATGCATTTCAACTATGCTACTTATCTCTTGTTGCAATGCATCCTACATACTTAGTACATTAAAACGTACTAACGCATACTCTATGCCTACATGATATCACCATGTAGGAACTGGTGCCCTACTTGATCATCCTCCACCTTGCGACTAGTACGACTTCTCTCAAGCTCTTAGTGAGTCCTACATTTCGGGGATGATGTTTATGATCTCATGCTATGTTTCTAGACTATCTTCTTTTATGTATATGCTGACTATGAGGGTGAGCCCGATAGCTTTTCTTGACCCTCGCTCTTATCTATGTAGTAGAGGTGTTGTTGGATATGTCATGTGTAATGTTATAAGCTTTGACTCTTTCTTGACTCTTGATGTTTATGTTATGGAAGTTGTCCCTTAGCCCCGTTGTCCCTATTTTTACTCTATCGTGATAGTTATTTATTGCTTCTGCGACCAAGGATGTGTAATGATATGTTAAGCGGCTTACTTGGCGTCCTGTCAAGTTCCCTATGCGTCGTGACGTGTCTAGATCCTAGGCTTGGGTCATGACAAACTTAGTAT
>JAPFFP010000094.1:4115197-4125988 GCA_026153255.1 Solanum medicagineum | reverse complement strand
GTAAGGTCTGCGTACATTTTAACCTCCCCAGACCCCACTTGTGGGATTACACTGGGTATGTTGTTGTTGTTGTTGTTGGTACCTTTTATTATGAAATATGAACATAAATTATGTTGAAGTTTTATCAAGTATTGATTGATTATGCATGGATATCTATTTCCAGCTTCTTCCATGAATTGATTTTTTTGTCTATTGAGGCTATACATGATTTGAGTTATGAAACTATGAATTATTATGAGCTTTTGTGAGGAATTTCAAGATACCCTAAATGAGGGTTTTACTAAAATATTGGTGTGTTGATTTAAAATGAGTTGCTCTTCTTGTTTTACTCTTGAGTTGCATGTTTTTGAACAAGTACCATGAACCCACCATGTGTTTGATAACATTAAATGACAAGAATTCTCAAGTTGTTGATGAACTATTACATGATTTACAAGTCAAGCAATTTCATGATGATTAAGGGCTTTCAAGCATGTATCAAATTCATGAAAAGAATCTACGATTTTACAAGTATTAAGTTGAGCACTCTTTCAAGATTTTAATCTCTTGTGAGCCATCCATGTCAAGGCAAGGGATCATGTACGATTATTATTTACACTCATGTTCAAGTTAGGCTCATTAGTAGAGGTCAAGCATGTAAATGAGCTACTCATATCATGTTATCATATCTCTTATAAGTTATTCATGTTATGATTAAAGTATGATTATTTCAAGTATTCAGTGGGATTAGACTTAGCTCCGATTGAAGCTTAAGATGGGGACTTGACTCAAGGGGTCTTTATATAAAGTCTTTAGTCTTTAAACTATGTGCCACCATAGGATTATATATTTTACCCTTGCTATACTAGTGGATCCATCTAGTTCATGTTATCACATTTGGTTTGCCTTTGCAAGTAGACCACACTTTGCTGGGGGTTGTCATATCCAATCAACTGAACCGAGGGGGTATCATGCCTTGAATTTCACGTTGTAGCTGCTTGGTCTATGTCGGTTAAGGTCTCCTCCCATATATGTATGATATTTTATGCAATTGAAATGTTTTTACAAGCATGTTTTATTATAAGCATTGATAATGCATTTCATATTGAGATTATAGATCCATTTATTATGATTATGCATTTTGAATATATTGGCTTATGTCTTTGTTGCAATGCACTCCACATACTTAGTACATTCAAACGTACTAACGCATACTCTCTGCCTACATGATATCACCGTGTAGAAATCGAAGCTTCTTTTGATCATCCTCCTTCATGTGGCTAGTTCGGTTCTCTAAGAAAACTTTGGGTGAGACCACAACTTTGAGGATAATATCTACTTTTCTTTATGCTATGATGTGACTTGTTCCTTATGTTAGATACTTATTTTTATGAGGCTGAGCCCGGGAAGTGTCTTGACTCCCGCTCCATTCTAAAATAGAGGTGTTGTTGGATACTAAGTTTGTATATACTTTGAGCTTGACTCTCCTTATGCTTTTAGGATTATCTAAGACTTCCCTTAGTCTTTCTTCCCTTTTTAAACTCTTAACTCTTGTTATTATCATGTGTTGCTTTCGCAACCAAGGATGTGTACATGATATGCTAAGAGGCTTGTTTAGGTTGTCTCTGGACTTCTCATTCGCCATGTCACGTCTACGTCCTAGGCTTGAGTCGTGACACTCATCAATGCATCTTCTCAAAAAATCTCACAATTTAACCTCTTTAATCATCCAATTTGGAACTCTATAAAACAAAATATACAACTTTGAGATAAAGAATAAAATTTGAAAAAATGTTATCGTATCTTGATGGTGCACTAGATACATACTGTGCATCAACGCACCAACAAATTGTTCCCATTTTAAAAGTATCCGATGGGATGCTCGAGATTTATTCGGAACTCTGTGCTTGCAAACGAGCTATGTTATTCTAGCAAAATTGATATTCCAGACTCAATGATGTAGTTGAAATTTTCATACGAGGTCATTACAATTGGATGTGGGTTCCATTCTCAATGCTATTTTTAATCAAATTTCATTAAGGGGCTCAGGATGAGTCCGGAAGCCTCATGAATTGAACAAAAGGTTTTTCTTGACAAAACGCACGTTCTCGAGCTAACCGTACTATTAGAATTTCATTTGGGCATGTCTTCCAAAAATATTGACTAAAGTCAACTCAAGGCCAAATTTCAACAGACAAAATGCTGAATGGTCTAAACTCGCACCGAAGGCCTCGATGCTCGAGCAGGCCATACTCCTAACCAAATTTGATGATTCTAGAGCTAATGAAACTACCAAAATTCAATTTTGAGGTCATCTTTCTAGAGATTTTTGACCGAAGTCAACCTTCAAACTCCAAGAGCTCCAAAACTCGAAACTGGTATAAAATACAAATGAACGACCAAGCAATTGAGCTATCAGTACTAGAAAGTCATAAATGGCTGGGGGTCACTATAGAAAAGCTATAATGTTGAAAAGAATGTGAAGCGAACAAAATGATCTGGAGGGTCATTACATGGATCTGTCAATCTTCCTTGCGTTAACAAAAAGTTCTTGAATGGGGTAGTTTATCCAGTTCAAATTTGGATTCTCTAATAAGCTTTTTAGTTACAAATATAAAATTTCACTATTCAAAATATTATTTATATTTTTGTTCTAGAAAAGATTATAGTAATATTCTATCTGAACTCATAAGTTTATTTATTTATCTAGAGAATTTAATTGTTAAATAACAAAATAATTAATACAGTAACAAAGATCGAAATACTCTTAGTGTTCTATTGCATAGATTCCTATCAAGGCCATAGTAAATTGTTCATATAAATATACTAATCAAGGGTGGAATCTAGCAAAACTCCTTGGAACAATATAGTATTTCTTTTGTCTTTATCCCTATCACCCAAAATATCAATAGTAATTATTTTTGTGCACGTCCAATGTAATCGACCATTGAATAACTTAAGAGACACCTTTCTTCTTTCATTCAATTTTCTGGACAAGGTCTTAGGCGCTTATAATTTATGACAGCGGGAATTTTATGTTAATCATTAAAGGACAAACACATATGTGTATCTCTAAATTTGTTCCTAAATTTCATTTTGACACTCCAACTCAATTATGTTTCATTTTAATCTTTCAATTTCAATTTTTATGTTTCATTTTGACCCTTTTGTCCAAAGAATCAACAACACGGGGAGAGTGTGATCCACATGTCATGACATATCACACAACTTAATTAAAAGTAAATAAATAACCCCTCTATCTTACCTTTGTTTCATTTTATCCTTCAATTCTAACTTTTGTTTACCATTTAAATACAAAAACTAATTTTCTAATTTCTTTATTTTTATTTTCACTTTTTTATTTTTTAATTGATGTTTGTCCATTATTTTAAAAAATATCTTTTTTAAAAAATTAACGGATAAATTTTTTTAAAAAAGTATTTTTCGAATTTCTCTATATCTTTTCTTGAAAAATAATCAAGAAAATTGTGTCGATTTTCTTTCTTAAATAATTAATTGAATTAAATAACACTATATATATATACACACACACACATTCATATTCAAATTATTTGGATTTAACTCAAATACTAGCTTTCTAATTTTTCGTTCAACTCAATACGGGTAAAAGGAACTCATCCTCAACACAAGTAAAAAAAAGCTCTTGTTCGTTGCTAATAACGATATTAAAGAAACGTTATACTTGATAGACTTTAGTGGGTTGTTATTAATTCTTTAAAGAAAGAAAATGGATGCACTTTTGACAGTTATTTTTTCACGCAAAAATACAAAGAAATTCTCAAAAAGAAATAATTTTTTAAAAAAAATCAATGTTCATCTGTCAAATTCTTTTTTTAACGAAAACTAACATGTCAACATCAACTTTTAAAATGCAAAGTTGTAGTTGCAGAACATAAAATAAAATACTTTTTTTAACGAAAACTAACATGTCAACATCAATTTTTAAAATGCAAAGTTGCAGAACATACATAAATATTTTAAAAATTATAAAATTAATATTCTTTTTTAATTTGAATGGTATATTAAAAATAGAGTTGAATGACTAAATTGGAACAATCAAGATAAAGTGTTAAAATAAAAATCACAGGCAAGTTAGAGCAGTTATATATATGTTTAGCACCAATTAAATAATTATTGTGTGAGTTTTTAATTGCTAAATAAATTTTAAATCTTTCAATCAGCAAATAATTTTTTTTTACCTCAACAGATCCTATCTTGTGAATGAAGTGGTGGTATAGAGGGTGATGAAAAATCAAAGAATAAATAATATTAAATTTTAAAAAAAGAAATAAATATTTTTTTTGACTTTCACTCTCTTAGAACAAGTGTGATACACACTCTCTTGCTATATCACTTAATTATATTTAAATGATATATTTTTAATAATATTAAAATATCTATTTAAAATAAATCATAGTTATGATGCCAAAATGAAAGATTATGTCAAGTTTAATGGGCCTTTATGCGTTTGGCCATTATTAAAAGTTGACAAATTTCATCTTCATCAATCATTAATTCTAAAAGTATTTAAATATATTCGACATCCTTTTAATTATTGTGCTAGGGCCATAGGCGTCTGATATCAATGTATAATAAATAATTACTTGTCAATTACTCTAATGATCTTCGATTAAATGAAACACTTTCATCACGTTCTTCAAGATAATATCACATTGGCAGTTCATTATAATTATAACCATTAGAAATAATCCAATGAGTCAATTTAATAATCATATATCCATATGCATCGTCTATGTATGTCTTTTATGATTTGGTTAATGAGATCAACTAATATTTATTCAATAAATACCACGACATATACATTGATATATTATGATCAATAATGTCCTAATTAATAATCTTATGATCAAGAACGACAGTTATATAAGTTATCAGATATGTGAGCACCAAAGGATGCTATTTCTTTTTTAAATAGAAGTCTCGAGTTCAAGCTCCGAATAAAAAAATATGGAATGTTTCCTTCCCAGTAGTGTCCAATGTGACACGAATCTAGATTAGTCAGTTTCCAATGCGAATGTCGGACATTAGACGGGAACCAGAAAAAAAGTTATCAGAGATGTGGCTGAACTTCATGATGACAAGCCCCCAATACATAATCAAAGAATTTGATAATAAATATGATAAATGAATTTCGGATGCAATAAATTTCTATCAAATAATGTCTACAACATATGTTCAAATGATCATTTCTAAGCTTGAATTAGAAAATATCAACTGTATACCTAGCATTAGGAGCTAGAAAACAAAGTTTTGTGGGGGTGAATAATAAAGAAAAGGATTTTTTTAAAAAAAAAAAAAAAAAAAAAAAACAACCTACCTAACTGAAATACTTTGGAAAGGTAATTTAAAATTCTATGCAGAAAACACAACTTTATGCCTAATGACGGTCTGAACCCCGTCCCTAAAAAGTCGCATGCGTTGTTGGTTGGGCTGTATAATTGCAAAACCTATTTATAAAAGGAGGTCTTCCAAGAATTCAGGCGGAATTTTTGGATGGCTAAAGAGACATAATTGACTGGTTGGAAAAAAGGTGACTTTTAACATTCATCCTTCATTATGCACATACTCTCTCTTTCCTCCTTTTGTAGATCTGTCGTGATTATTTTTTATACGCATAATTACTTTTCATTTTATAGGACATTTTCTTCCGTACTTCTTTTCGAGAGAGAGCACACAAAATTTAATTTCGTCCTTATCTCTCCTTTCATGAATTCAATATTTGGGCTTCATTGATAAAATTGTTCTGAAAACTATTGGGATTGGACTTCTAATTGGCATCTATCTCCTCCATTTTTATTCTTTATTTAGTTTATAGGAATAAAGGTTAGTCGTCGTTACATGATTTTCTGTTTCCTACCATTTGTTCGTATTTGAGGAGTATTTTTACACAAATTTTCAAATGCATACAATGGTATGTATCAAACAAAAAGAAAAAGAAAAAAAGGATCAATTGCATTTCCTATGAAGCTGATTTCTAAAATTCTAGTAAAGACAGATGAATCCAAGATTACATTATTGTAGTTTTATATTTTCCATAGTTGGCACCTTTGTTATTATCAATATGATTTGTTATGTTATCTTTGTTGTCATCATGTTTTTATTGTTGGATGCCAACATAAATGTTTTACTATTATTATTGTTGCTGTTATTGTTTTCAATTTATATGATATGACCTAATTTTTTTTGTTTGAAGGCATGAATCGAGTTTGTTCACCTTATTTTGATCCTGATTTTGATAGCCTGGCTGAGAGGATAAATGGCCCAAAGTAAGTGATCCAAACTAGCTTGTCAAAATTATCTAATTTTAGGTTTAACTCATTTTGCCTTATTTATTTGTAGATGTCGAGTTACTATTGACAATGACAGTCTAGAGAATTGTACAGTAGTAAAGGTAACACGATCTTCTTATTATAAATTTTCTTTTTAATATGCACAATGAATTGTTAATTTACAATAAAAGTATATTTGTTGTTATTAACCATCCGTGTTATATAAGATTGATAGTGTAAATAAGCAAGGTCTCCTGCTGGAAGTAGTGCAAGTGCTAACAGATATGAATCTTATTATATTGAAAGGCTATATATCTTCAGATGCTGGATGGTTCATGGATGGTAATCCACATAATATTCACATTATTCATTGTATTAATTATAATTAATCATCCCAATTAAGCTTATTGTTAATACATGATCTAATATGTTCCTCTTAAATACTTGTTTTCACAGTCTTCCATGTCAAAGATGAGCTCGGTAATAAAGTTACCAATCAAAGAGTTGTCAACTATATTCAGCAGGTAACAATCATACAGAAAAGTTCAAAACTAAAATGAGGAAAATGTGAAACAAGAAGATGTGAAACAAGAAGAAGTGAAAACTGCTTATGGACTTAATCCTGAAGGAGATCAAGGCACGGTGACCAATGTGGAACGTAGACTACATCAGCTTATGTTATCTGTTTGTGATTTTGAAAGCCCTTCAAAGCCTATAAGAATGGGGTCTCCAACATTAATTGACAGTAGTAGTGATCATCATGATCATAAGGAAGAGAAAATGTTGAGTGTGTGCATTGAGAATTGTGATGAAAAGGGATATTCAATAGTTTCTATTCAGTGCAAGGATCGTAAGAGGCTCATGTTTGATACTGTTTGCACTCTTACAGATATGCAATATGTCATCTTCCATGCTTCCGTTCATTCCCGTGGAGCTTATGCATTTCAGGTGCGTACCTACTTTTTTCTATATATGTAGCTTTAGATATGTTGATTTATAGGCTGCAAATGAACTAGTTGGGTTGAATTTGAATGTATTGAAATGACTTGATTTGACCTGTACAAAAGTTACTTGGGCTATGGGCTGAGTTAAAAATGTGAGTCCTAACACAATATGTCCAACTCCTACTAAATTATAATTGTTATTATATATTTTTAAACATCTTTTAAGTACCTTATATATTAATTTTTTAAAATGTATTTTTCTAAAACATTTTGACAAAATTTCTCATGGATAGCCCAAACATTAGGGGTATAAATCTTATTTAGAAAAGTACAACACAAATTTTATAAATATTGTTTGCAAAAATTAAGTATGGTCACATACAACTTCAGCCTCCAAAGTTAAAATAAGAATATTTGATTTTGGTGGTGAAATGCATAGTAAATGATGAATTTTTTTATGTGATAGGAGTATTTCATACGGCATGTTGATGGATATGCAATGAACACAGGAAGTGAGAAAGAGAGAGTTATAAAGTGCTTGGAAGCTGCTATAGAACGAAGAGTTTGTGAGGTGTTGTTTTCTTCAATACCTTAATTAGTAGTAAGTAATTGGCTTAAATTTCATGCTTATCATCATACACACTTTCATTTAACAGGGAATCCGGTTAGAATTATGTGCGAATAATAGAATAGGATTGCTGTCTGATATCACACGGGTTCTTAGAGAGAATGGTCTAGCTGTTGTTAGAGCAGATATAGCAACGGAAGGGGGGAGAGCAAGAAATATATTTTACTTGAGAGACATTTCCGGTAATAATATTGACATGAAATTTGTCAAATCCATGAAGACCGAGATGGGAGAAATTGATGTTGCTGTCAATAACGAGACAACAACAACTACTACTACAACATCATTGTCAACCACCACAACCTCCATCACACGTGTAAGCTCTTTTCGCTCTCTTGGAGATTTAATGAAATCTCAGTTTGAAAAACTCTCCCACAACTTCGTTGCTATCTAGTGGTTTAGCAATTAGATCATGTAAATTCCTAGCTATTTGATAGGCTCAAATGTAGGCAGTTCTATTGTACATATGTAAAACTTGTAATTTGTCAATTGAATCTATTCTTGCACATTTCAATTTGACATCCCCAAGGATATTATCTTTGAATAAAAGTTCAAATTTTTCCTTTACCATGGAAAGAGTCCTTATTTTACTCACTTTCAAAAACTCAAGGCAAGTGAATGGTAGAATTTTCTTTCTAGATTCAGCACTTGGCTCTAACAGAACATATACCATTGGCGTGTTTGACACCCCAAAATGATGCCTTAGTTGGGGTGACAAATCACACAAGATTAAATCTTAATGAAGTATAACTATGGATATACACTAGCTAAAGCCCTTATGGTCGGGTTCACTGCACACACAAGTATACGCGATGTGACATATAATATTTGTATTTGAAGTACTAAACTTGAAACAGTAAATAAATGAAAAAGAAAAGAAATATTTGAGTTCACAAAATTCATTGTATGAGCTTAATAAATTTAATTCTCTCAATGTGCCCAAAGTTGTGGATTATTTCCTCCCAAGATAAAATAGATAAACTATTAAAAAAATAACGGCACCTCAAGTTTTAATAACTTCAGCGAATTCAAAGTCAGCAACTAATTCAAAAAAAAACTCTAGTTTGCTTGTAAGAAAATGTACATAGAAAAAGAAGAAATATCGGTACCTAAAACTAAAGGGAAACCCCTTTATTTATAGCCAACAATGGGTACAAATTCACCTATTAAAAACAAACTGGTATACTCAGAACAGATAGTGTATTTTCGTAAAAGAAATGTTTGCTCGGAAGTCCTTTCCAAACAGTTCCAAGAAATGAATTAGCTATTAACTTCATTTATCTATATTAATTTTTGCGAACTTAATTAATTAATAAATAATTCATAAATTAATTTAATTAATATAGAATCTTTGAATGAATTGAATTAATTAATTAGTAAGATAAATTTTTTTTACTAAGAATGATAAATAAATTTTGTCTAAAGAATTAATAAATGTACCACGTCATTTCCTGAGATCGAAGCCAAAGCTAAAGCCTAAGCTGAGCCAAGCAAGATACGACAAGGACGACGACAAGAGGGATACCCTCTACTTAACACTTTATCTAAAGAAAATGCTCTGTAATATAAAGATAAAACTTTTTTTCTATTTTACTATTGAGGGAAAAATGTTTCTTCATTTTTCCTTTACTTGGTTCCCCCACATTCCCCAATTCTCATTTTTCAGATCTCACCTCACTTTCTTAAACCAGACAATCCCAACATGATTAGGGAGTGGCTATTGGTTGAAACATATTAATAAAAAATTCTTTGATTCGTAAGTAAGGATTAATTACATCAAGGTAAGTAGGTTTTGTCACGAGTCAATTTCTCAAGCTATGATAGCACCTACCTAACCCACCGACAGCTAAGCCTAATCCATTGCTCTGAACCATAGGCAACCTGCTACTCAACGGAAGACAACTCTGCTAAGTAAAAATAGCCAAAATAAAGATAAATAGATACAAATAATGAAAGAACTAACATAATAAACCTACCCACAGACCTGGCATCAGTCAGTATACTAGTTTCTAATATACAAAGCAAGAATACAAGGCTTTTCTAATAGAACAATAGTACAAACTTTCTCAGAACACAAAATAAAGATAATTCTAACAGTAGAAAGATGAAAATCGACAACTTTGAACACCAAGAGCTCACCAAGGACTCCAATAATCCTTGTCTAGCTCTACATGATAGGCAATCAACAGTAGAGACTCGCACCACAATTTATAGAAAGTAAAAGTATAATATGATTACCAAACAAATTGTACTCAGAAGGCATAGGCTACTGAACTCCACAGATAAAACAAGTATAAATAATATGAATAATAAGGTAAGTAAAACGCAAGTATAGAATAGAAGACAAACTAACAAGCTGTAAAATATACATGATAAAAAGAGAAAAAGATGGGGACATGAGAGAATCAGGTCAACCATTTGGTTGCATAAAAGACAAGTTGAGAAGACAACTTATCCATAACAACAAAATAGCTATAGGGCCTGGGCGAACCCAACAACTTAGGTACTAGTTTGACTTACTGTATCTAGCACATATCCAAAGAACATGGAGAATAATTATACCTACCATGATTATAAATTTCAGCACATTCTTAACACAGAGGGACCATTATACTTACCATAATAACCAAATCCCAGCAACATGACAATATAATAGTACTAACGTAAACAAACAAAACCAACCAGCATTCTGTAACACCCCATAAATTTTGACAGTGAAACAAGGCATCAGACTTGGTTCTACGGGAGGTTTTACAAGTCGTAGACTAGAGTATGACCCATAGACCAAGTGATAAAAGGTGTTCCAGAGTTGAAAATTATTGATTAAGTATAGAAGAGGTTTTACGAAAGGGATAGGATTCGAAAATTGATCGAAATTTTTTTTTTTTTTGAAAACAATTTACATGTACACGATAGGTCCACGTAGCGA
>JAPFFP010000094.1:4091437-4115097 GCA_026153255.1 Solanum medicagineum | reverse complement strand
TTTAAATTACACCACATTCGCCGTAACTTTTCCGGTTGAACAATTTACTTCGGTTGATTAAATTACGGGGTCTAACACCATATTTTTTGTAACTCCCCCACCTTATGTTGATAAATAGTTTAACGCAGACTATTCAGGAACTTACTATCTGTGTAAAGTTCATGAAAATATTTTGTCCTGTGTGGGTCGAGATGTGACCCAACAAAACCTTAATATGGCCAACCACGGTGGCCAAAATTCTGTATCGACTACTTAAGTATCTATACACCTTTATTAACCCTCCCCAAAAAAGCAGAAATGACTACTTAAGTTACTTTGAATAATATAGGATTATTTCACGACTCAATTTTAGGAATTAAATATTTGCACAGTATAACACTTGTTGATTTCATTCTATAAATTTTATCTAAGATAGCTAGATAACTCCAACTTCTAAAATGGGTTGACTTTGATTATGTCCAAATTGACCCCCTCCTCCACGAAAATAGGGAAAATTATATCAAATGAATCTAATTATAAAAATTATTTATCAAAAATAGATTCAATCCAAATTATACATTTGCTCATTCACTTTTTTTTATTTCACACATGATGTTAGCATTACTACCCTGTGGTACTCCGTCCATAAATGAGACCATAGTGGTATCACATAAATATAAATTTAATTTTTTGTGATACTCAATTAGTATATTGATACCCTATCGGTATTATATAGGACTTGATTCTTTCTTAAGAAATAGATAAGAAACAATTAACATTGCATTAGTATATGATATCATAATGGTACATATAGGACTGCAGTTAATCATATGTAACATTTCGTTAGTATATTGATTCTCTATCAGTATCATATATGATTGAACTCTTTTTTAAAGAAATAAATAAGAACAATTAAGAGAAAACTATTAAAATCACAATCTTATTCATTAAAGTTACAATCTTATTTATTAAATTTAAACTCTGGTGGTATCTATATACTTTGATGGGTGTCAAGTTATTTCTTCCTCTGATACCATCAGAATATATTATACTTTGATAATATCAAGTAATTTCATTGAAGCACTATCTCTTCTTCTTGATACCATCAAAGTATACATATACTCTCGTGATATCAAACGTGTGAGAATAGTTAAGAGATATAAATGGGGGTTAGCAACTCGTAAATAATTTTCATTTTTGAATTACAAGTGCTTTTTCCCATGGAATATAGTGAGCTCAACTCGCCCAAATAAGGGTGTCAAATATGATCATTAATAAATTAATTGGCATGGCGATTAATCCTTGTAAAATTAACATAAAATAATAAGAATAAATTAGAGAAAGTGTCTATAATCGAAATTCTTATCCTAAATAATTCATTTTTCATGTATTGCATGAAATAGCCATTTGACCATTGTTATTGCCAACAAAATGCATATCCTCCTTTTCTTCTCTTCTTCTCCTTTTCCCTTTTTCACTAAAACTTTAGCTTGGAAACATGAATAAAGTCATAGATGAGCATACGTTTGACAGAACTTCTATTACAACTTCATATATTGAATCACGATAAAATTCATCTGGAACAAATATATTTAGGACCCTTTTTGCTTGATGTTAAAGTTTGACGTGCCATAAATATTTATCATATCACGAGAATAATAATATATCAAAAGACCCGGAACATGAGATGAGCTCATTACCAAAATTTGGAGCTTCTTAGAGGAGATTTTAGTGGGTTCGAATTGAAAAAGATCAACTTATTGAGAAAGATGAATTGTTGAAAATATATAAATATTATATAAAGAGTAGATATGAATATATATACAGACCTACATAGCTATGCATCATATTTTTATACATTATACATTATATATTATATATACATGCCACTATATTTATTAAAATAATGTTTTATTACCTGTACAGTAATGTAAGAAGTCCAAATAACAAGCCTGAGAGCCAAAATTTAAAAAACTACAAGGTCAATATCTAGCTTGTTGAAGGTGTATGCATTTACACAAACTAGATATATGTCATTGCAAATTCAAAGCATAAGGTATGAACTTCTGCTATCAAAGTGGACTTTGTTGGTCACTCTCCTCTTCCTCTCACTACAGATTTGCTGTGTTAATTAGGATTGGTCATTAAAGTTTTGTTCTCATGGTCATGTTAGTGAAATTGGTATGGAGGTTTTGGTGGAGAAGAGTTACATGCATACATGTTGATATATTTTTAGAAGTGTCATGTATATGTTACCATATAGAGTTTGTATATTAATAAATGTATATTCAGATACACATTTTGTTAATTAATAGATGGACAATTATATCTAGTATGTATAACTAGAAAGACTTTTTGGATATTCATATTCTGAAGATCGATGCCATACAAATGATAAGAATATATACCATGTAAGTCAATTTTAAATACACATTCACATTAAAATAATTTAATATAGAAAAAACAATGTTGATTTAGTATATGTATGCGTTCAATAAATTAAAAAAAAAATATATTTTGTGATATACACGTACATTCATGTATATATAAATATGATAAAATTTGTTAATCTAATGTGAAATACATTTATTATAAACGTTCGGTCTAGATATATATTTTTAATGAATTTAAGATAATATAAATACAATATATTGTAAACATTTGATTCTTATATATACTGATAAGTTGATATACATCTGTTTACATTTAGATTCCACAAGGAGGGGTGACGGTGGAAGGTTTGAGAGAGACAAAGGACTTACCAGTTGGTTTAGTTGTGACTCGGGTCGATTTAGGTCCGTTTATCAATTTAATCGATTTTAAATTTTCAATACTAAAACAAATTAATTGTAATATACATTTATCGATTTGATTATTATCTGTTTCAGTTTGGTTTGGTTATTCAATTATAATCATACACAAAAATAAAAGTAATGATACATTCAAAATGAAAAAAAATGTAATACTCTATATAAAGCAAGGGCAAATATGTCCTTTTAAATTTTTAAGAAGGATAGATTGTTATTTCCATATTAAAAGAAATTTGTAAAAAGAAAAAAGGAATAGAAAAGAAATAAAAGAAAAAAGAAGAAAAAAAAATAATTAGTTACAAGGGTTTTGGGTTAAAGCAGCATTGCTGCTACTACCTAGAAAAGAAAATTAAAAAACAAGCAATAAGGAGTTGAAACAGAGCGTTGCGCACAACCATCTTGAACTAAAAAAAAAAAAAAAATCAGTTGCTTGCACGTTTGGAACAGTACGAAGGGAAACAAACTAATCTTAGGAGCTTTGATTTGAGACTAAGAAGAGAAGCATAAAGAAGGTAAGTTTCTAAACTTAGTGATAGAGTTAGTTTATATTCATGGCTATAAATTGGGGGTATAGGGCTAAGAAAATTAAGAGTTAAAGCGATAAGAGATTGTGAAATTATCATAACTAGAAGTAAATCCTTGTTTTATCTTCTGCTATAGCCTTCGAAAGTTCTTAGGCTAGGTAATTTACTTTGGGTCTTAAAATTTAGTGACAAGAGATGATAAATTGCACAACAAGAATAGTTTTAGGTTATCAAATTTTGGATGAACAAGATGGTTAAGATAGTCAGAAAAATCATTAGATTATTGCACCAATTAGATTACTCATGGTTTGGGTACTACATTGTATATCATCAAATGGATAGAAAATAGAAAATCCTAAAAGGGATTGGAAATTTCTAAAGTTAGTATAAACTTAGTTTGAACAAAGAAAGTAACTGAAATTTTATGATATGAATATAGATTGATCGAAGGAAGTCTTACGGATTGCTTGAGGTGAGAAGTTTGGTACTTCTACATGAGTACTGTGAGTAGTAATCTTAACCTCAATATGACGAGTACTGTGAGTAGTAATCCTAACATCAATTTGTGTTCTATAAGTTTTCATGATTTTTACATGATTTATAAAGTGAATTGCTATTGAATGATTTGAATTTACATATGGGACAAGTCTTTTTACTTGATATGATACTGAAATAGTTATTTGTATTTCATAAGACAAGTATATTGAAATTGAGATGATTACCGTTATTGAAAGGATTTGACATTTACTTGAGATATAAGTACTTTTACATGTATTTTTCTTTAAGTTTTGATATGATATGATGACATGATATGATACTGCTTTGGAAAAGCTTATATGGTTTATAAAGAAAAGTTTTAATGGGAGTAGACCTTGATGAATCCTGTAGCTAACGATGGGTTTGTTAGACCTGGCGCACCTTGTATTACCGATTTAGATAGAGCCCTCGCTAGTGGGATGATAGAACTAGCATACCGTTACTGATATCCCTCGCGTAGGGATGTACCAGTATGAAAGTTATAATTATCGTCTATCCTTTTAAGAAGATAGACAGATTGATTACCGATTACATGATTCACTTTTAGAAACTCTCGATATGTATATAATTTGATATGAAAGTATTTTACCGAGTTTATTTCTAAATAGCTAAGTTAAATTGCTTATATGAGACAACAAGATGGATTTTGACTATTGATTTTTGAAAGAGTATTTATTACATGATTTTGATGATTATACTAGCATTTTTTTGACTTGTCCATTATTAAAACGGTTGTAGTTTTTATTATTACTCGCTGAGCTAGCGTCTCACTCCCCGCTATTTTTTTTTACAGAGAACAAGAGTGATTTTGGTAAGGATTTAGTTAGCTAAAGGTAGCAAGTTGATTCCATGGTGAACCCAACTCTTTCGTGTGAGAACCAAACTTATTTTGTTATGGACCCTTCTTCAAATTCTTAGAGAGTTGCTCTATAGTCATTTCTTTATTTAGAGTCTTGGGTATTCTTTTGTTTATTCTAGATTTATGACTGAGTTTGAGTTTATTTCTATTGTTGGAGATGAGTTGGTATTATTGTGTGGAGATTAGATTGGTAATTGATATAGTGACTTGATTTGATTATTTCGTTGTTGTTGCTTTTCTGAGACAGGTAAAAATTTTGGAAAGACCTAAAAACAGGGGAAACCAGCCCGTTTTTCTACAGAATTCTAGTAAGACTTGCTTTGGGATTCTTTCCCTTAGCGCTGGTCAGGATCCTTAATTGGGTCATGACAAAGTTGGTATTAAAGCCTAGGTTATTCCTATGACTATGGAGCACACATTAGTAGCAAAATCTCAATTATAGTTATGTAGCCGCCATTTCTATAATTGTGATTCTGTGAGGACATGATAGGATGTTTCTTGTCCTTCTTTCTTATTCCTACTTATGTCTATCTACAAGAAGATGAATCTAACAGTATTTGTTTTGCTTATCAGATGGCTCGCACTCGATTGTGTAATGATAGGGCTACGACAGGTGTTCCTCAAACACCTAAAGACACCTCTACTAGGCTTCCAACTTCTTCAACTAACGGAAAGGGTGGAGCTCGTAGAGTTGGTTGAGGTAGCGGTCATAGTGCCACCAGAGGAAATCAGAACACCACTTCGAGAACTACAAGAGAAACCACTCTTGAAATGAGTGCAACTCCATCCTCTCCACCACAAGGTAATGCTACTACGACAACACTGACCTCTATGCAATAGAGTTATAGAGGGGTTGGTTGACCGAA
Organism: Solanum medicagineum; assembly: GCA_026153255.1. NCBI lineage: Eukaryota > Viridiplantae > Streptophyta > Magnoliopsida > Solanales > Solanaceae > Solanum > Solanum medicagineum. Next base: position 4,109,522 of record JAPFFP010000094.1, on the reverse strand, counting down.
TGAACATACAAGAGAGGATAGGTCAACATACTGTTGTATCTGCTCAAACGCAGGCACTACCTCAGACACCCTTACAGGCTTATGTTTTTGGGAATAAAAAGGTATCATTATAGGAATTCTTGAAGCTGAAATCACCAAAGTTCATAGGTTTTGATAGTTTAGCTGATCCTCGAAGTTTCTTAGATAGAACCTTCAAGGCATTACGGGCGCTAGAATGTTCTAATGAGAGAGCTGTGGAGCTTGTAGCATACAAACTAGAGGATATAGCTAACACATGGTATGAGATCTTATTGGTAGGTCGGCCTGTGGGAGTATCACCACTGAAATTGGATGCGTTCACCAAATTATTCATGGATCACTTCCTCCCTGAAAGTCAGAGAAAGAAATATGCAAGTCAGTTTGAAAGATTGATACAGACTCCGGATATGGATGTGCCAACTGAAGATTGATACAAACTTTGGCTAGATATGCTCCTTGCTTAGTGCCAACTGAAGAAGCTAAAGTTCAAAGATTTGTCAATAGATTAGTTGCTCGTCTATACACTACAGTAGTCCCAAACATGAAGAAGTTGGCATATTCAGAGGCAGTTGATTTAGCAAAGAAGATTGAAGACAAGGGTCGTAAGGCAGCCTTTGATGCCCGAAAGAAGGCCAAGACAGGGGGATCTTTATCGGTGACTATGGTGCAAATCGTAAAGTACGAAGTCAAGGAAGGTAACATTAGGGCTCTAAAGAAGGGAAGGATACAGTTTCATAGTCAACATACAGACCACATAATGGACAACCATCATCGCTGGGACATTGATATTTTGGTAAAATGTATGCCATTGCTCCATCTTGTTAGACTTGTGGTAGATCACATGCAGGCTACTGTCGTGTTTTGACTAGAGGGTGCTTTCGATGTGGTCAGTTAGGGCATCACCTTAGAGATATTCCTCTACCTCTGAAAAACTCAAACCAGAACTCTACTCAGATGACTACACCTACTCAGACTACTCGTAATGCTTCAGGTACTACTAGCACAGGAAATAGAGGTCGAGATATCGGAGATCGTGTTGCAGAAAATGAAGGACAGGGAAATGTGGTAGAAGCCAGTCAAGATTTTTGCACTTACCAGTCAATGTATTTAGGGCTCAAATGAAATTGCTACAGGTATTATTTTAGTTTGTTCATTTGATGCACATGCTTTATTGATCCAGGATCTACCCACTCCTATGTGTCCTCGTACTTTGCTTTGAGGTTTGATCGATAACTAGAGATGCTGAATTATTCTTTCTTTGTTGCTACTCCTGTGGGAGATTATCTATTAGTTGAATATGTGTATCATGATTCTCATATTAAAGTTGAGTGTAAAAACACTCTAGCTAACTTAATTGTACTTGACATGATTGACTTTGATGTGTTGATGAGTATGGATTGGTTATCTCCTTGCCTCTGCTATAGTAGATTGTCGTGAGAAAATAGTCAGACTTGAGATGCCAAATGAACCTATCTTTATATCAAAGGGAGGTCAAGTCTTAGAGGTGGTAAGATTATATATCCTATAAAGGCTCAAAAAGTACTCGGTAAAGGTTACATGGGTCTCTTAGCTATGGTAAGGGACACTAAAGAAAAAACCCTTAGCTTGGAAAGGATACCCATGGTGAATAAATTTCCTGATGTATTCCCTGAGGATTTGCTGGGATTACTTCCAGTACGAGAAATAGACTTTGGTATTGATTTAGCTCCTGACACATTGTCAATATTCTATACCTCCATATTGCGTAGCATCAGCAGAGTTGAAGGTGCTAAAGCAACAATTGCGGGATTTGCTCGATAAGAGCTTCATCCGACCAAGTATATCCCCACGAGGCGTACCAGTATTGTTCATGAAGAAGAAAGATGGGCCTTCGAAAATTTCCATCGACTACAGACAACTGAATAAGGTAGCAATACGTAATAAGTATCTTTTGCCTCGTATTGATGACCTTTTTGATCAGTTGTAGGGGGCTGCCCACTTCTTAAAGGTAGATTTTCGATCCGGTTATCATCAACTTTGAATTAGGGAGGAAGATATTTCTAACACAGCATTCAGAACTCTATATGGGCACTATGAGTTTCTTGTGATGTTTTTCGGATTGACTAATGCTCCAGTTGCATTCATGGATTTAATGAATACAGTTTTCAGGCCCTTCTTAGATAAGTTTGTGATAGTGTTTATTGATGATATTCTGATATATTCTCATAGCCAAGAAGAACACAAAAATCATCTGACAACTGTGTTACAAACATTAGAACATAAGCTATATGCTCAGTTCTCAAAGTGCGAATATTGGCTAGACTCAGTAGCATTTCTGGGGCATATTGTATCCAAAGATGGAATTACGATGGATTCCAAAAAGGTAAAAGCTATGCAAAAATGGCCTAGACCTATATGACCTAAAGAGATTCATAGCTTTTTGGGTTTGACAAGTTATTATAGGTGTTTTGTGCAGGATTTTTCCCGAATAGCAGCCCCTTTGACCAAGATAACACAGAAAAAGGTGAAGTTTCAGTGGATAGAAGAATGTGAGAAAAGCTCTGAAAAACTCAAAACATGTTTGACAACACCACCAATACTAGCCTTACCATTAGGTTTCCGGAGGATTCACGATGTTTTGTGATGCTTCTAGGGTGGGCATAGGATTTGTTCTTATGCAACATGGTCGCGTTATCGCCTATGCTTCAAGACAGTTGAAGAAGAACGAATAGAACTATCCTACATATGATTTTAAGATGGCCACTGTGATATTTTCTCTTAAAATTTGGAGGCATTATCTATATGGTGAAACTTTTAAGATATATATTGACCATAAAAGCTTAAAGTATACTTTTCAGCAAAGAGCTCTCAACCTTTGACAGCGAAGGAGGATGGAGTTACCGAAGGATTATGATTGTATTATTCTATATCATCTTGAAAAAGCCAATGTTGTGGCGATGCACTGAGAAGAAAATCTATGGCAGTTTGGCATATATAGCTCCTAAAAATAGGCAATTAGCAAAAGATATGCAAAAACTTGTGGGAATAGGTGTCAAGCTTAGTGTGGGTAATTCAGTGAAATTGCTAGCTTATGTGCAAGCCAGATCTTCAATAGCGGATGATGTGTTGTACCTAAGACAAGGGATTTTGTGAGTTCTTAATGCGACTTTGTATGGTTTTCATGTGTTTTTGTGTTGTTATTACATAAAATATAGGTTTACAAATTTTGCTGAAGTGCAAGACATAGGAGTATTCCTACGAGTCGTAGCCCAAGCTACGAGTCGTCGAGTGATCTTATAGCTAGAAAGAGTGAGCAAAATCAAGAATCTGCTAAGTGGAGGTCATCCATATAAGGCCAATTTACGAATCGAGGTCTCACTACAACTCGTATTGATGGTTCGTAGCAAGAAACAGAGAGCTAAAAGTTTCGACCAAGAATTGAAGACCTAGACTAGGAAAGGAGTATACGAGTCATAGCTCAAATAACGACTCGTAACAGTAGGTCGTAATAGCCAAGTCCAAAAGGTTAAGTGTTGACCACAAGATCCCGATTACGACTCATAGGTCACCCTACGAGTCGTACCTGCGCGATGTACCTGCTCCCAACTGTCTTTTCTATTTAATTTTTAGGGTTAAATTATAAATAGTATAAATACTTAATGATAGGGTTTTAGAAGAGAGAGCTGAAACATTGAATATTTTTCAGAGAACACTTTGGATATTCTCTCTTGAATATTGTAAGGGTCTTTCTAGGGTTTAGTGTAGATTCTCATCTTTAATTTGAAGGCCCACTTTTGGGGATTGCAAAACTCACATTGTACTTATTCTCTATTAATCCAAGCTTGTGGTTTGCAACTTGTAGTGTTCTTGTTCTTCATTATTTTGGGTAAACTCTTAACTATGTCTTCTTACTTCATTGTTTTTTATTTTGCCTTAGCCATGAGTAGCTAAGCACCCAAAACTTGGGGTTGTGGGAACCATGTATAGTTGACTTAAAATAACCTAGACTTTGTACATGTCTTTGATTGGGGTTTTGCATGTATTGTTTATTTCCCTTCATTTTGATTGACGTTTGATGGTGGCCAATACCAAACCCCGTCTACTATCATGATCCTGACCAAGATAGTAACAAATAGGAAAAGAAAAGTAAATGATAGGATTTGATTGATGTGTTTTCATCTAATCAACCAAACCTGACCAAAGGGAGGTTGATTGGGACAATGGATAACAGTTAGTTGGCACACCATGGTTGTTGACCAAGCGCTATGGTGAAATTCGACCTTCACCTTCACAAGAGGGATGGAAGAACTTAAGTTACCATCCTGCATGCGAATTCCCAATTAGAATTATGTTGTCTAGGGCAATTGAGTCAAGGAATCACGGGAAACACAATTCCCAAGTTGTCCGTATATTGGAGTGTCTTCTCGCAAATAAGTGTAGTGTTTATTTTCATTTTTGTTCCTGAATCACAAACCCCCTCTCCCATTTAGAGATTTTAGTAATTGATGCTTGAAATGATTGATAGTGGGTCTCTATTGTCAAGCCTCGTATTTCTTGTGGATTCAATCCTAACCTATGGTTAGGTTTATTGCTGACTGTGACCGCTTTGTTATTGGAGCGCGAACATAAAAAATTATGGCATTGTTGTCGGGAAATACGGCTAGGTTATTGATTTGATTTCACTATTAGCTAGTTCAAGTATTAATTTCTAGACCCTCTTGTATTTTACTTTTATTGTTGTTTTTGTTGTTTGATTTTATTCGTAGGGTGTACTAGGTTGTTGCCTAATAGAAGGGAGCCATGACAATCCCTTAGTCCCAATCAATTTGGTGATCCATCGACTCATTAGGACAATGGCTCAGCTGAATAAGCATATCGCAGTTGAGGAAGAATTGAATATGAATGATGAGGATGTGGAAAGAGGAGAATCCACCACCAAGGGACAACAAGCTGCAACTTAGGGACTTCAATGAGAATGCTTATGGTTGGAACCAATATTTCTTGAACCCTTTGAGCATAGACGTCACTGGTGCTATAGTGTTGCCCCCACAAGCGCTAGATGCTAAGTTCTCGGTGTCAAGTGGACTACTTCAAATGCTCCAAAACCGTGGTTTGTTCACAGGGCTACCATCAGAGGACCCCACTGTTATCTCCATAATGTCATCTTCGTATGCAAAAGTGTCATGGGAACGCAAAATCTTTCTCTTGATGTAGTTGGTTTGCTAGTGTTCCCATTGTCATTAATGGGTAATGTAGCTGTTTGGTTATCTGAGCTTCCTCCGGGTACAATTACAAGCTAGGCAGAGCTTCAGAGAGTGTTTCTAGAGAGATATTTTCCAAGATCATAAAAGCTTAAGTTCAAAGACCAGATAAACAATTTTGAGCAATTTCCTAGTGACTCTATTAGTACCACATGGGAGAGATTCACCAAATTCTTGAGGATGGTACCTGAACATAAGATTGTTGATGATTCCTTGGTTAAAATTTTCTATCGAGCGCTTGACAAGAATAGTCAGGTTTGTGTCGACACGATCATGGGAGGCATGTTTCTCAACTAACCTTTTACATTGATAGCCGCCCGGATGGAGCAAGTGGTTAAAACAAACAGAGCTTGGGGTCAAAGAGAGAAAGGTGCGATGAAGACTTCTTATGTGGTCAATACCAACAATGAGCAAGCAAAGGTCAATGAAAAGATCATGGAACAACTTGCTCAACTTCGCACGAGTATGAACTTGGTCTTACAGCAAAGCCAAGCAAGTGTTCAAGCGGTAGCTCACTAAACTCCTAAGGCTCCTATGTATGAAGATCCATTATTTGATGAAGATGCTTGTTTCATAAGTAACCAAGCGGCGGGTTTCCGGAACAACCCTCAAGGGTCCAATTCGGACTATTGGAGGCAAGGTCCTGGGAATCAAGGTCGGAACTATAACCATGATGGTTCTTATAGAGATAACCGAGATGGCTACTATGAAAGAGAGAGAGTGTCAGATGCCGACGGGGTAGAAGAGATGGCTATAAGAATGGTCCTTATGTGTCGCTCCACAACCGTGATGCCGCACCAAATGCTTCATGGATTGAAGAGATGTTTGACAAGTTGTTGAAAAGGGCCGACCACTAAGATGAGACCTGGAAAGGAATAAAGTCGGATATTTCAAGTATAAACCAAAAGATAGAGTCTTATCCGTGGCGATTAAACAATTAGAACAACAATTTGCGCAAGTTTATTTGCAATTGAAAACCGATGCCAACAGGGTAGCTTACCAAGCAATATGGTTCCAAATCCAAATAATGATGGGCATTGCATACCGGTCATGACTAGGAGTGGTAAAAGCACCATAGACCCCCTTATGTCAGTGATTGAGGATGGAGCTTGTGAGAAGGGTACTGGTGGTGAAGCTGAGGTAGAGAGAGAAGGTTCGGAGAGTGTTGGGATACAAAGAAAAGTATTCAGAGCGTAAGAAAAGGTTAAGATAATTCCAAACTCTCCTCCCTTCCCTCAAAGGCTTAAGAAAAAAGAAGAGGAGAGCAATTTAAACACTTCCTCTCGATGTTGAAGCAACTACCCATCAACATTCCCCTTTTAGAAGCTTTGGAAAAGATACCTGGGTATGCCAAGTACATGAAGGATTTGGTAACCAAGAAACTCATGTTGAGCCAAGAGCTTTTGCAAGAGCTCCAACAATGTAGTGCCAACATGACCAAATGCCTTGCCCAAAAGCGAGAGGATCCCGTGCATTCACTATTCCTTGCACCATTAGTGATGTGGAATTCGCAAGAGCATTGTGTGACTTAGGAGCAAGTATCAACCTAATGCCTCTTTATATGTTCAAAAAGCTTGGCCTTGACACTTCTACTCCAAACAAAAATGTGCTTGCTCATGGCAGAACGAACCATAAAAAAATCGAAAGGGATACTTTTTGATGTGCTTGTAAAGGTTGATAATTCATCTTTCCCGCAGACTTTGTGATCCTTGACTGTGAGGTTAATTTTGAGGTGCCCATTATATTGGGAGACCATTTCTGGCCACCAGGAGAGCCTTGGTGGATATGGATTCGGGTTAACTTCGCTTCAGGGTAAATGATGCAGAAGTGCTATTTGACATCCGCCATTCAATGAAACACCTGGATGAGTTGAAGAGTGAAGTTTGGGCTATAAAAGACTTTTGATGATGGATGATGACAAAGTTGAGCCACGACGTTAAACAAGGCGCTTCTTTTGATGCAACCTAATTATCTTTCATGTTTTGGTTTATTTTAAGTTTAATTTGGATATTTAAATTGTTAGATAGTAGTTTGATGCTTGTTTTAATGTGTGAAACGTTGGATCAGTTGTATTATTCTAGACATTGGTATAGTTTGAAGTGATTTCCAAGAACAGACCAAAAGCTGAATGGTTGAAGAAAATTGCATGTGGAGTAGCCTCTACGAGCTGTAGCTTACACTGTGACTCATAGTCATGCCTCGTAGAGGGAAATAGTAAGGACTTAAAGTTGGCACACGCACTACGAGCCAATCTTACAATTTGTAAGGTCCCCTACGAGTCGTAAGTGTGGTTCGTAGTGCCCAGGTATGAGGTATGCTGCGAGACCTTGACCTATGAGTAGTAGGTAGTCCCACGACTTGTAATCGGGGTTTTTAGACAATGTTTTCGTTATGTTTTATTTTGAATGTTGTTTTTAATTCTTTGTTGGATGTGTTGTTTGAAATTGTTAATTTTTGGTATATGTGTGTGTGTGTGTGTTGTGTTGTGTGTGTGTGTGTTTACTTTGAGGATAAAGTATCTTATTATGGTGGGGTGTGCGAAGTTATGGATTAGGGTGAAGTCTGAGTAACCTCAAGTCCATAACTTCTTCATATTTTTTATCTCAAGGTTTTCTTGCCATGTTTCTTTTTCCTTGTGGATGTTTTTAATTTCTGTTGAACCGACATGTCTAGGTAGTGTAGATAATTTGTAGATATATAGTATTTACTATATTTTCGCATATATACAATCTTAAAATGCTTTTTGAATGCTTTAAAAGTTCGGTACCCTCAAAATTTTTGAGATTGTTGGTTATTTTTGCAATCATGCATATGATTACCTGGCAATATTTGTTCTAATAAGGAGAAGGCAAGTTGATGCTTGAAGCATGAACTGTGAGTCTGTATGTGAGTGTGTATGGAATGCCATGTGTGTGAGAGCTTATTTTGCCGCATTCATGTATTATATATGACTCAGAACTTGCATTATTACTCTAAGATTGGACTGATGATTTTGTTGGATTGGGAAAGGATCTTAGGCCATTGTTCTTTTAGTGAAGTCTACTTTTGCCTAAATGACCTACCAAATGTGATAGTTGACCACTTGTTCTAATTGTTTGAGTTTCTCATATACCTGTTCTTTCTTGACACTTAGCTAGCTTAGCCTTGTTTTATGAAATACCTTGATATTGACCCTGGTCTATCCTTGAACATGTGAACCTTGATTGAGGCTAAAAGCCTAAGTTGAGAGTGGCTACAACTAGTGGCCCTGGTTTGGGGAATAAATATTGTGCGCTTCACCTCAGGCTAAAAGCCTAAGCTGAGGGTGGCCTTTATTGTGGTAAAGAAATAAAAATGAGGTGGTTAGTTGGGAAAGAAAGAAAGAAATGAAAAAGTCATGTGCCAGGTGAGAAAATGAAAAGAAAAGTTGCCTTGGATTGAAGAGAATAGAAAAACTGAGTTGAAAAATAAGGCACTGTTGAAAAGGAGAAAGAAAACACCCGGGAAAAGCTTGCAAAAGGATGAATGAGGGCGGATTTAGTGAAAATAGTTAAGTTATGGAGGAAAGAGTGTGGATAAACATGGTTCAAGGATAACTTTTAGTCAATATTTGCCTAAAATGCCATACCAAAGCCCCATGAGCCTATGTTACAAGCTATTAAGTCCTAAAGTGATCTGAATTCACTTTGTCACCATTCCGGAGATGAGTCTAGAGGCAAGCCTATGGTGTTAGTCATTTTGCATGAATTTCATTTGTGAGAGTGAGAATACTTGCACAGTCCCTATGTTTTAAATGCACTTTGAGTGAGAAAGAGGGACTTCTTTTCTGTGAGGGCATTTGCACTATATCATTCTCATATGACTAATCCAGTGATTGTGGTTCACTGATGCTCATTTACCTGTCATAGTGGATTGCTAGATACATCTTGGTGCTTTGGTCTGCTTAGTAGCTTTACAATCAGGTTTTGAAAATAAGAGCAGGGTACCTGAATTAGCGTTAAATAATATATATGCCATTAGAGTTGCTACTATGTGTTTCTCATTGTCTGCATAGATTGAGTCGTCGCTTGAGGACAAGCAACAGTTCTAAGTTGAGAGTGTTGATGTGCTGTCAAAATACAACACATTTCGTACCTAAGACAAGGGATTTTAAGTGTTCTTAATGCGACTTTGTATGGTTTTTATGTGTTTTTGTGTTGTTATTGCAGAAAAGATAGGTTAACATGATTTTGGGAGAAAAATTGCAAATTTTGCTGAAGTGCAGGATATACGAGCATTCCTACGAGTTGTAGCCCAAGCTACGAGTCGTAGGGTGATCTCATAGCTAGAAATAGTGAGCAGAATCAAGAATCTTCTAAGTGGAGGTTAGCCATACGAGGCTACTCTACGAGTCATAGGTCTCACTGTATAGGTGGGTTCGTAGCAAGAAACAGAGAGCTAAATATTTGGACAAAGAACTGAAGACGTAGACAACAAGAGGAGTATACGAGTCTTAGCCCAAGCAATGAATCGTAACAGTGGGTCGTAACAGCCAAGTCTAAACGGTCAAGTCTAAACGGTCAAGTGCTGACCACGAGACACCAGTTACGACTCGTAGGTCACCCTACGAGTCGTACCTTTGTGACTTATCTGCTGCCAACTGTCTTTTCTATTTAATTTTTAGGGTTAAATTGTAAATAGTATAAATACTTAATGATAGGGTTTTAGAAGAGAGAGCTGAAACATTGAATTCTTTCAGAGAATGCTTTGGATATTCTCTCTTGATTATTCTAATGGTTTTTCTATTGTTTAGTGTAGATTCTCATCTTTAATTTGAAGACCCACTTTTGGGGATTGCAAAACTTACATTGTACTTATTCTCCATTAATCCAAGCTTGTGATTTGTAACTTGTGATGTTCTTGTTCTTCATTGTTTTGGGTAAACTCTGAACTATGTCTTCTAACTTCATTGTTGTTGATTTTGCCTTAGCCATAAGTAGCTAAAAAACCCACAACGTGGGGTTGTGGGAACTATGAGTAGTTGACTTAAAGTAACCTAGACTTTGTACATGTCTGTTATTAGGGTTTTGCATGTACTATTTATTTCCCTTCATATTGATTGATATTTGGTGGTGGCCAGCACCAAACCCCGCTTGCTATCACAATCTTGACCAAGGTAGTAACGAATAGGAAAATATAAGTAAATGATAGGATTCGATTGGTGTGTTCTCGTCTAATCAACCAAACCTGACCAATGGGAGGTTGGCTAGGACAATGGGTAACGGTTAGTTGGCATACCATGGTTGCTGACCAAGCGCCATGGCGAAATTTGACCTTCACCTTCACAAGAGGGCTGGAAGAACCTAAGTTATCGTCCTGCATGCAAATTCCTAATTAGAGTTATGTTGTCTAGGGTAATTGGGTCAACGAATCATGGGGAACACAATTCCCAAGTTATATCTAAATTTGAGTGTCTTCCCACAGATCAGTGTAATGTTTATTTTCATTTTTGTTCTTGAATTTTCTCCTATTTAGAGATTTAAGTAATCGATGCTTGAAATAATTGATAGTGGGTCTTTATCGTCAAGCCCCGTATTCCATGTGGATTTGACCCTAACCTATCGTTAGATTTATTACTGATTGCAACTGCTTTGTTATTGGAGTGTGAACATCAGCGGAGCGCATGAAAGCTACACAATATGAGGATGAGCAGCTTTGTAAATATCAAGATGAAGTTATAGCTGGTAAAAAGTAAGAAAATGACTATCAATAGTGATGGTATGCTTCGATTGGGTGATCAATTATGTGTACCAAACATAGGTGGGCTAAGATGAGTCATTCTCGAGGAAGCTCACAGCTCCAGATATACTATACACCCTGGTTCCACAAAAATGTACCATGATCTGAAGCAGTTGTATTGGTGGGAAGATATGAATAAAGATGTTGCTAACTTTGTTTCTAGTTGTTTGACATGTCAATAGGTTAAAATGGAGCATTAGCGATCCGCATGATTACTACAAGAGATCCAGGTTCCTGAGTAGAAATGGGAAAGAGTTACTATGGACTTTGTGGTTGGTCTACCACGAACCCTGAGAGGTTATGACTCTATATGGATGATTGTAGATTGAGTAACAAAATCAACACACTTCTTACCAGTAAAGAAATACTTTTAGTGGAGTGAGATATGCCCAGATATATGAATGAAACTGTTCGACTTCATGGAGTTCCAATATCCATCATTTCTGACAGAGAGTCACAATTCACTTAAAGATTTTGTATATCCTTTCAAGAAGCATTAGGTATACAAGTAGACCTCAGTACTACATTTCACCCGCAGATGGATGGATAGTCCAAGCGTGCAGTACAGATCCTAGAGGATATGTTGACAACGTGCATTCTTGATTTTGGAGGTACTTGGGATACCTGCTTGCCGTTAGCTTAATTCTCTTACAACAATAGCTTCTAGTCTAGCATTTAGATGGCTTCATATGAAGCTTTGTATGGTAGACGATGACACTCTCCTATAGGGTGGTTCAAGGTTGGAGAGGTTAAGGTGTTCGAACCAGATTTGGTTCAAGAAGCTATAGACAAGGTCCAATTAATCAGATGGAGGTTCCTTAATGATCAAAGCAAACAAAAGTCATATGCAGATAAGAGGAGAAGAGATTTAGTAGTTTCAGTTATGGATAAAGTTTTCCTACAAGTCTCTCCTATGGAAGGGGTAATGCGATTTGGTAAAAGAGGTAAGTTGAGCCCGAGGTATATAGGCCCATATGAGATACTTGACCGATAGGAGGAGTGGCATATCGTTTTACACTCCTTCATGAGATGTCATTTATCCATCCAGTGTTTCATGTCTCTATATTAAGGAAGTATGTATCAGACTCCTCTCACGTACTTGAAACACCGACCATCCAGATTGATGAGAATCTAACATACGAAGAGGAACCAATGGCTATTACTTATAGACAATTAAGGAGGCTCCGGTTAAAAGAAATTTTGTCCGTGAAGGTCCTATGGAGGAATCATACTATTGAGGAAGCTAATTGGGAGTCGGAGAATGATATGTGAGTCAAGTATCTCCACTTGTCTCAACCTTCAGGGACATGTTTTAAATTCGGGGACTAAATTTCCTAAGATGGGGAGAATGTAATACCCAATATAAAGCAAGGGAAAATATGTCCTTTTAAATTTTTAAGAAGGATAGATTGTTATCTCCATATCAAAAGGAATTTGTAAAGTAAATAAAAGGAAAAAGAAGAAAATAATAATAATAATTTACAAATGAAAAGGGTTTTGCATTAAACTAGCATTGCTGCTACTACCTGGAAAAGAAAAAAAAAGCAAAGAGGAGTTGAAACAGAGTGTTGCGCACAATGACCTTAAACAAAAAAAAATCAATTTCTTGCACGTTCGGAACTGTACGAAGGGAAACAAAATAATCATAAGAGCTATGATTTGAGACTAAGAAGAGAAGCACAGAGAAGTTAAGTTTCTAAACTTAGTCATAGAGTTAATTTGTATTCATGGCCATTAATTGGGGGTTTAGGGTTTAAGAAAATTAAGACTTAAAGAGATAAGAGATTGTGAAATTCTCATAATTAAAAGTAAATCCTTGTTTTATCTTTTGCTACAGCATTATGAAAGTTCTTAGGCTAGGTAATTAACTTTGGGTGTTGAAGTTTAATGACATGGGATGGGAAATTGCACAACAAGAATAGTTTTAGATTATCGAATTTTGTATGAACAAGATGGTTAAGATAGCCAAGAAAATAATTAGATTATTGCACCAATTGGATTACTCATGGCTTGGGTACTACATTATATATCATTAAATTGATAGAAAATAGAAAATCCTAAAAGGGATTGGGAATTTTTAAAGTTATATTAACTTAGCTTGAACAAAGAAAGTAATGTGAAATTTTATGATATGAATATAGATTGCCCGAAGGAAGTCTTACAGATTGCTTGAGGTGACAAGTTTGGTACTTTTACACGAGTATTGTGAGTAGTAATCTTATCCCCAATTTGTGTTTTATAAGTTTTCATGATTTTTACATGATTTATAAAGTGATTTGCTATTGAATGATTTGAATTTGCATATGGGATAATTCTTTTTATTTGATATGATACTGAGATAGTTATTTGTATTTTATAAGACAAGTATATTGAAATTGAGATGATTACCGTTATTGAAAGGATTTGACATTGAATTAATATATAAGTACTTTTACATGTGCTTTTCTTTAAGTTTTGACATGATATGATAACAAGATTTACATGCCTTGTACTGCTTTGGAAAAGCTTATATGGTTTAAAAGTTTTAATGGGAGTAGACCTTGATGAATCCCGTAGCTAACAGGTGGTTCGTTAGACATGTGCACCTTGTATTACCGATTACAGAGAGACCCCTCGCTAGTGGGAAGGTAGAACAAGCACACCGTTACGGATATCCCTCGAGTAGGGATTTATCGATATGAAAGTTACAGTTATCGTCTATGTTTTTCAGAAGATAGACATACCGATTATCGATTACATGATTCAGTCTTGGAAACCTCCCAAATATATGTATATGAATTTGATATGAAAATGTTTTACCGAGTTTATTTCTGAATAGCTAAGTTGAATTGCTTATATGAGACAATACGATGGATTTTGACTATTGAATGTTGAAAGAGCATTTATTACATTGTCATAACCCAAACCTAGGGCATAGACGTGACACGACGAATGGGAACCCAAAATGACCTAAACAAGCCTCTTAGCATATCAATTACACATCCTTTGTTGCTGAAGCAAAGTAAACAACAAAAGAGATATAATAATAAAAGGGAAGTGGGACTAAGGAAAGTCTTTGATAATCATTAAAGCATTAAGGAGTCAAACTCAAGCATAAGTACATCATAGTATCCAAAAATACCTCTAACATAGAATGGAGCAGGGCCTAAGACACTTTCTGAGCTCACTCTCATAGTATCAAATGTTCGGCATAAAGATGTCTCAAATAACAAGAGCGATAAAGATAGTGTCCTTGGACTTAAGCACTCACCAAAGCTTGCGTCAAAGGATCGTACTAGCCACGTGGAGGATGATCAAATGGTGCTCAGGTCCCTATATGGTAATATCATGTAGGCTTAGAGTATACATTAGTAAGTTTGAATGAATTAAGTATGCGGGATGCAATGCAACAAGAATCATGAGCCATAATAACGAGATGCTTAATCATAATCAATGAACATAAGCTCAAAATGTCATTTGTAATAAATGCATATGATGGAACATGCTTGAGAATAATCATACTTGCATAACTTGTTTAAAACAATAAAGTGACATGATTAGATCATCCAAATACCTTGTACTAGAGGGTGAGGGATGTAGCATAGGTCATAACCCCTTCTAGTAGGTAATGGTTAGTACATGAGGGTGGAGAAATAGCATAGGTCATAGCCCCTACATGTAAGCATTAGATAATACATAATATTAACTGGTACATGAGGGTGAGGCATACCACATAGTTCATATCCCTTTCACATGAGTATAAGATAGTAAGTAGTATTAATTCGTACATGAGGGTGAGACATTTAACATAGTTCATAACCCCTTCATGTGGAAATCGGCCTTATACTAGAGGGTAAGGCACAAAACATAGTTCATAACCCTGTCTAGTTGGTCTTACAATTCATAAGAGCATAGACATTAGCATAAGAACTCAATAACTCATCAACAATCGAGACTTGCAAAATCATGCAATAGATCATCAAAAAGTTGAGAATTTGTCATGTAATTTCATCAAACACATGGTGGGTTCATGATATTAGTTCAAAATTATGTAATTCAAGATTAAATAAGAAGAGTAAAATCAATTCAAAATCAACCCACCAATATTGTAGTAAAACCCCAATTTGGGTATCAAGAAATCCTTATCAAAAGTTCATCATAGTGCTTAGTTTCACAAATCAAATCATGCATAATATCTATGGACATAAATCAACTCATAGTATAAGCTTAAAATAGATAATCATGCATAATTATCAATACTTGATAAAACCCCAGCGTAACTCTTATTCAAAATTCATAATAAGAGATACCCATAAGTAATACAACTTGAAATCATGCAATGTTCACAAAACGAAGATTGGACTCCATGGGTGAAAGGACCCAATGGATGAAACCCACATACCTTAAACTTGGGTTTTCTTAAGATGAGCTTGAAGGAAATTTAGAGCTTGAAGTGAATCCTTGAGTTCCAAAGTTAAGCTTGAAATCCTTAAATTTAGAATGAGATATTTAGTTAAGTCCTGGAGAGGTTTTTGTGAGAGTTTTGAGTGATATCGAGTTGAAAAATGGCTAAGTATGAGTGTTTTCACATATAAGTAGGCATCGGGCTATGACCCCAATGCCTTTGGCCGAGATAGAAAACTAAGGAAAACGTTGAATTGGTCTGTGCCCTGTCCACGATGCGGACCCATTGCGGAGGAAGAAATAACATTGATCCGCGCCTAGTACGCATCGCGGCCTAGTCGCGGATGCACTTTGGAAGTTGAAAATTTGAGAAATTTATTTTTCGCTACGGGTCCTCTAACATTCAGATTATACCCATTTCTCATTCAATTTTGTTTCCTAGTCTAGAATATGAAGTCTAATTGTCGATATCACGCACAAATTTTGTGATATATGGAAATTACTTTTATGGGCATTCCGAAGCACATTTTGGGGCATTTCATACATGATTTTGATGATTATACTAGCATATTTTCTGACTTGTCCCGTATTAAAATGGTTGTGTTTATTATTATTACTCACTAAGCTAGTGTCTCACTTCTCGCTATTTTTTTACATAGAATACCTGTGATTTTTGGCGAGGATTTGGTTAGCTATAGGTAGCAAGTTGATTCCTTAGTGAGCCCCGCTCTTATTCGTGTGGAAACCAAGCTTATTTTATTATGGACCCTTCTTGAAATTCTAGAGAGTTGCTCCATAGTCATTTCTTTATTTAGAGTCTTGGGCATTCTTTTGTTTATTCTAGATATGTGACTGTTTTTAAGTTTATTCCTATTGTTAGAGACGAGTTGGTATTATTAAGTGGAGATTAGATTGGTAATCGATATAGTGACTTGATTTAATTATTTCGTTGTTTGTATTGCTGGATTCTGAGACAGGCAAAAATTTTGGATAGGCCTAAAACAAGGTGATACTTTGGCTGATTTTCTGTAGTATTCTAGTAAGGCTTACTTTGGGATTCTTCCCCTTAGTGTTGGTCAAGATCCTAAAATTGTGTTGTGACAAAAAGTGACAACCTATTCAAAACGAAAAATAGTTAGAACGACTGATATTATAAAACTTAGTGATTGGACGTTTTATAATATCACTATATTTCATACGAATGCAATATGTGTTCATCCTCTCTATCAAATAATTTGCACCCAATCAAATAGAGGATGAATACATAATACAATTGATACAGAAAAATTGTAATGACCCTCCGGGTTATTTCTATGATTTTGCTGTTATTATGTTAACTTGAGAATATGTATAGTGACCTCAGGACTATTGGGTGATTATTGGTCGAGTTATTCAGGAGTTATCTGATTTTTTGAGTTAATTAGGAAGTTATACCTGTAAAATAAGTTTTTGAGTAAAGTTCTAGTAAATAACCTCGAAATAGAATTCTGACAATTTCATTAGCTCCAAAATGGTCGAATTAGACTATGAGCATGTCCGGTGCAATCATATCGAAGATTGCAAATTTGGCTGTCGGAACCGATTAATAGTTGACCCAGTCAATGCTCTTGGAAATCATGCCCCGAATGATAATTTGATAGAACAGTTAGCTCCGAAATATCAATTTTAGTCTAGGACGACCCCTCGTTTGATATCGGGGATGTTCGGATGTAATTCGACCCTCAGAGGCTTTCCGTTAAAATTTGTGTATACAGAAGTGAGACCCTCACTTTATCGTAGGAAGCGCTGTTAGAAATTTCAGTTGCACTGTTGGGTTTGGAATGCTGAATCTATAGGGTTACATAGTTTGCTTGCGAAAATCGGAGTCCGAATAAACCCAAAACGGGGGGAAAAGGAATAGGAGAACTAGTGAGAGAGGGGTGATGTGCCATGTCCTGCTGCTGCCACCTGACGTGATCTGTTGCTGCCTCGTGGCAGCGATCTAACAGCTGTAGCATCATATATATAGAAGGTTGCTTCCAGGGAATCATTCATATATATCCTAAGTTTTAGATATCCTGGATTTTGTAAGAACCATTTTTCTACCTCTGGAACATAGGCTTTGGATGGATTCCAACTTTTGTACCATTTGCAATGACCTTGGAGAGCTAACCTTGGGAGGCCTTTTTGTCCCTCTGGTTTGTGAAATGCAAACTTTTGGGAATATATCCATGGGATATGGAACCTGTGAGAAAATTGTACGATTAAAGGAATTTGATGCTGGTTAAAAAAACCTTTGGCAAAAGTATTCATATCCTTCACGGACTGGGGGTGGAAGGATTTCAACTTTAGGATCATAGACGGGCCATCATTGGTGTAGAAACCATTGTGGAAATTCAGGACTTAATTGCTTTCCCCATAGGAGGAACCATGAAATCATTTTGGGAGGTGAATGCATTCATTCATGCATTTATGTAGCCAAAATAATTATAATTTTATGGCTCAAATAGTTGAAAGACTTTTTTGTATCTGGCTGGGTATATGCCCCAATCTTTGGATAAGATTATCTTGTTGATCCAATATTGTGGTATGGGTAACATGGCTTTGTGTTTCTTATTTTTTCACTTTCAAGAGCTCTGTCTCTCAAGAATATTGGTTAGAGTTTTCTTCTTCCTTTTTACTTTCAAAGTTTAATTGATTATAATTTC
>JAPFFP010000094.1:4062177-4072269 GCA_026153255.1 Solanum medicagineum | reverse complement strand
AAATCCATTTGCTATTTCAAAAATCTGACTTCATATTCTTGTTCAGGGGGTCAAAATTAGCTGAAGAGGGATCAAACTCCGATTTAGGAGCGAAAGATTAGCAATTATGAAATTCCAAAGTTATATTTCTTGTGGGGTTTAATTGCCTCCGCGACGTGCCCCTGTACATTTTGGGGACTATTCTTTTTAGTTCGATCTAAGACTTGTAAGTCTTAGGCCTAAGTATTCCCAAACGTGTTTTTAACCATACTTACCCAAATTTAACACTCATAACATTCTAAATATTCCATAATACTCACTCAAACACTTAGTCATATTTCACTCCCCATATTAAAGTCCCAAATCCTCTTCCCAAGCTAAGGTTCTCTTTCAAGGTTCTTCTTCAAGATTCAAGTCTCCATCTCCAATCTACACTAAGTTCATCTCTAAGCTAAGGTATGTGGGTTTCTTTCATGGGTTCCTTTCACCCATGATACCCAAGCCTCCTTTTACTCAAATTGCATGATTTAAATTTGATTTCCAAATAGGTCTTTATTATTATGAAATTCACTGCACTCTATGTTAAAACTTTGTAAGTTGTGATTCTTTTGCCATGTTTTGAGCTATAAGTCCTTGATCTATTGTAAAATTTGAGAAGGGATTTTGATGGATGTTGCTTGAGGACGTTGCAACGTGATGATTAATGGTTTTACAAAGGATTTTCTTGCATGATTTCATCTCTATATTTCATCGTCTTATACTAGCATTACACACCCTCTAAGTGTTTCATAAAATATCTGGATGTAGTTTCTTGAGGAGTTGAAGGTCCAGAGCATAAGATATGATATGAATGACTATATGTTAATGAAATGAGCTTATTTATATGATATACTCTATATAAAGTGTTACATTAGACCATACCCAATCCGGGGGGGGGGGGATAAGAGCCCAGGTAACCAAGATGGGGGTTTGTGCTCATCAACCATGTGAGGTGTTTGTACTTCACTACCATGTTGATAAGGTTTGATTATCATCTATCGTGTGAGGGGCTTATACCACCCAACCACTAAAAGATTTGTACCTTGAATAGCTAGCTTAGTCTCTTCTACACATATGATATCCTATATGAGTACGAGTTATTTAAGTATGTTTTACTTAAGCATTGTGTATGCATTCCATATCCTTATATTATGCCTATTTCTTACTACTATGCATTTTGATTATGATGCATATCTACTGTTGCATTGCATCCTGCATACGTAGTACATTCAAATGTACTAACACATACTCTTGCCTACATGATATCATCATGTAGGAACTGGAGCCTAAGTTGATCATCCTCCTCCGCATAGCTAGTTTGGTGGCATTCAAGGTAGTTGGTGACTCCTCCACTTCGGGGACCTTAGTCTGTGCTCTCTTGATATGTATAGAGACACTTTTCTTTATGTTCTATTTAACTATGAGGGTGAGCCCGTTTGCTTTGTCTTGGCCCCTGTTCTTATCTATGTGGTAGAGGTGGTTGTTGGACATGTTTTGTATCTATGATATGAGTTTAACTCTTGTCTTTTGACTATGATATTATGCAAGTTTTTCCCCTAGACCTTCTCCCCTATTCTTGCTCTTTAATGTTTTTACATGCTTTCATGACCAATGATGATTACAAGTTAAGAGGCTTGTTTGCGGTTCCTTTGGGTTTCCCATTCGCTGGTCACGTCTAGGCCCTAGGCTACGGTCGTTACGAGCTTTGTATCAAAGCACTAGGTTGATAGGTCCTCAAAGTCCAACCCACCGCATCGATTAGAGTCCTATTCATGGTTGTGAAACACACCATAACTATAAGTAGGAGGCTTTGAGACATTTTAGGAAATGTTTCCATTCTTCGTGGTCTACGTCGTGCTATATAGTTGTAGTGAGATGTTCACCCTTACGATTGTTCTTTGCTATGCTAGATCATGCCAAACACTAAAGGAAGAAGGGCCGAAACTCCAGAGGTGTAACCTACCAATGGTGAGCTCCGGGATGCTCTCACTATGGTTGCCCAAGTGGTGACCAACCAAGTCAATCAAGGGGCCCAAGCCCCTCAAGCTACTACTCGGGTGCTAGGGTAAAAGACTTCATGAGGATGAGTCCTCCAGTATTCTATGGGTCAAAAGTGGATGAAGATCCAAAATAGTTCATTGGTGAGATCTACAAAATCTTGAATATCATGGTTGTTGGGCCAAATGAGAAGACGGGGTTGGTGACATACCAACTCAAAGGTGTAGCTTAAATATGGTATGACTAATGGAAGGGTGAGAAGGGGGTTTGTAATACGGTGCATTCGGAGGAGTCCAAATTGGCCTTCCTTAGTTGGTTTTTCCCTCTTGAGCTAAAGGAAGCTAAGTTGGTGGCGTTTATGAACTTGAGACAAGGTGCTATGAGTGTGAGGGAGTATGCCCTCAAGTTTAATCAACTTTCGAAGTATGATCCTCATTTGATGGACGATCCTAGATCTAAGATAAATAAGTTCGTGATAGGGGTCTTTAACTTGGTAAGTGATGAATGCTGGTCTGCAGGCTAATTAGTGACATGGACTTGTCTTGGTTGATGACCTACGCCGAGCAAATGGAGAAGGAGAAATTGAAGAAGGGAAGGGTGAGGCAAAGAGGGCCTAGTTTGAGGGTAAATTCCAAAAGCGTGCTAAATTTAATCAAGGCCAAGGGCCTTCTCATGCTACAAATAGGGGCTTGCTAATGACTTCTCTAGGCCTCAAGGTGTTGGTAGGATGGCTCCTATTCATGTGTGCCCTAAATTCGGAAGGAGTCGTGGAGGCCCATCTTTGAAGGGTTCTGATGAATGCTATGAATGTGGGGAGCTTGGTCACAAGAAGATAGAATTGTCCAAGAAACTGTGGCAAGGACCGAGGTGCAAATGTGGTCCCATTAGGTAGAGGTGGTCCTCAAGGTGGTGCCCCAAGGTACAACCGGTTTTATGTACTACACGAGAGGCAAGGGGTTGGTGAGGTTCCCGAAGTTGTTACCATTATGTTAAAAATCTTTGACTTTTATGTATATGCTTTGATTAATCTGGTGCCACTCTTTCCTTTGTTACCCCTTTTGTTGCTAAAAAGTTCCATGTTGTCCTCGAGTTGTCTCGTGAGTCATATGAAGTGTCTACTCTTATTGTAACCTCTATTGTTGCTAGAAAAGTTTATCAAAGTTGTCCTATTTGCATTTTACATAAGTTTTTATCTTGTGATCTTCTTGAATTAGACATGGTAGATTTATATGTCATAAAAGGGATGGATTGGTTGCATGCCTACTATGCTTCTATTCATTGTAGAACCCATAGGGTCAAGATTTAATTCCCTAATGAACCCGTCTTTGAGTGGTAAAGTCATCATGTAGTGGTCAAAGGTAGATTCATTTCATTCATTAAAGCCCATAAGTTGATTTCTAGGAGGTGTTTGTATCATCTTGTGAGGGTTAAAGATGTAAAATCCAAAGTCCCTTCCATCGAGTCGATTTCAGTTATAAATGAGTTCCTTGAAGTCTTTCCAAATGACCTTCTCGGTGTCTCTCCTGAAAGGGAGATTAATTTTACGATAGATCTCCTTCCTGATACTCAACCTATCTCCATTCCCCCTTACCGTATGGCCCCGGAGGAGCTGAAGGAGTTAAAGGAACAATTGAAAGATTTGTTGGAGAAAGGATTTATTAGACCTAGTCAATCATCTTGGGGTGCCCCAGTGTTATTTGTAAAGAAGAAGGATGGGTCACTTAGAATGTGTATTGACTATCGGCAATTCAATAAGGTCACCATCAAGATTAGGTATCCTCTTCCAAGGATTGATGATTTGTTCGACCAATTGCAAGGGGCTAGCTTATTCTCTAAGATTGATCTTCATTCTGGGTATCATCAAGTGAGGGTGAGGGAGTGTGACATTCCCCCGACGGCCTTCTGGACTAGAAATGGGCATTATGAGTTTGTTCTGATGTCGTTTTTGTTGACTAATGCACCGACCATCTTCATGGACCTAAAGAATAGGATTTTCAAATCGTACCTTGATTCCTTTGTTATGGTCTTCATTGACGTTATTTTTATCTACTCACATAGTAGGGTGCATATGGGTCATTTGAGTGTTGTATTGCAAAGATTAAGGGAGGAGCAATTATATGCCAAAATGACAAGTGTGAATTTCGGTTGAAGGAGGTTGCATTCTTGGGTCATGTGGTGTCGGGGGATGGTATAAAAGTGGATCCTAAGAAAATCGATATGATTAGGAATTGGCCTAGACCATTGACATTGTCGGATGAGCTTCTTGGGCCAAGCGGGATATTATATAAAGCTTGTGAATGGGTTCTCCTCCAGTGCTTCCACTATGAAAAAATTGACTCAAAAGAAGGTTAAGTTTGTGTGGACCGACGAATGTGAGAGGAGCTTCCAAACATTGCAAGACAAGCTTGTGTCCGCTCCTATATTGTCACTACCGAATAGACTTGATGGTTTTGTTGTGTATTGTGATGCATATAGAGTTCGTTTGGGCTGTGTGCTAATGCAAAATAGTAAGGTCATAGCTTACGCTTCTATACAACTCAAGATACATGAAAGGAACTACCCTACCCATGATCTAGAGTTAGTAGCCGTTGTGTTTGCATTAAAGATTTAGTGTCACTACTTGCATGGGGTGCATGTTGATGTCTTGACCGATCATAAGAGCCTCCGATATGTCTTCACTCAAAGAAATCTCAACTTGAGGCAAAGAAGGTGGCTAGAACTTCTCAAAGATTAAAACATGAGTGTGCATTATCATCCAGGTAAGGCAAATGTGGTGGCAGATGCTTTGAGTCGGTGTCCATAGGTAGCCTAGCTCATGATGACGGTGGTATAGGGAAATGGCTAGGGAGGTGCATACATTGGCTAGATTGGGGCTTAGGTTGGAAGAGGCTGGTGATAATGGTGTTGTGGTTATCGATGAGTCTAAGTCTTCTTAGGTTGATGAGGTGATAGCAAAACAAGATCTTAACTCCTCCTTGCTTTAATCGAAGGCCTTGGTGAAAGAGAGCAAAGTAGAGGTTTTCTCCCCAGGGGAAGATGGTGCCCTTAGTTACCAAGGTAGGTTGTGTGTGCCTTCTGTTGATGGTTTGAAGAAGAAGATCCTTGATGAGGCCCATAATTCTTCTTATTCTATTCACCTCGGTTCCACCAAAATGCATAGGGACTTGAGAGATATGTATTGGTGGGGAGGCATGAAGAGGGATATTGCCAAATTCATTTCCGGTTGCCATAGTTTTCAACAAGTCAAAGCCGAACATCAAAGGCCGGGTGGCCTAACCCAAGATAGAGAGATTCCCACTTGGAAATGGGAGGTGATTAATATGGATTTTATGGTCGGGTTGAAAAAAATAGAAAAGGTTTTGATTCCATTTGGGTGGTAGTTGATAGGATGACGAAATCGGCTCACTTTCTACCGGTTAAAACCACATATGGGGCAGAAGAATATGCAAGGTTGTACATCCATGAGATAGTAAGGTCACATGGGGTTCCTTTGTCCACAATATCGGATAATGGTTCATAATTCACTTCACACTTTTGGAGGTCTTTTCAGAAGGGTCTTGGTACAAAAGTTCACCTTTGAATGGCATTCGTTTTTCCACCCTCAAACGGATGGCCAAGCCGAAAGGAAAATTCAAAACCTTGAAGATATGCTTAGGGAATGTGTATTGGAGTTGAAGGCTAGTTGGGATAACCATCTTCCGTTGATTGAGTTTGCCTACAACAATAGTTGTCATCTAGTATTGATATGGCTCCTTTTGAGGCTCTTTACGGGAGACATTGTAGATCACCAGTCGGTTGTTTTAAGGTTGGAGAGGTGGCCTTATTGGGACCAGATCTAGTTGTGGATGCTCTTGAGAAGGTTAGGATGATTAGGAAGGTTAAGAACAGCCCAAAGTTGTCAAAAATCTTATGCCGATGCGAGAAGAAGAGACCTTGAATTCAAAGAGGGTGATTGGGTTTATTTGAAAGTTTCTCCAATGAAAGGTGTGCTCCATTTTTTGTAAGAAGGGGAAGTTGAGTCCAAGATATGTTGGTCCTTATGAGGTGATAAAAAGGGTTGACAAGGTAGCTTATGAGTTGAAGTTGCCTAGTGAAATTAATTTGGTTCATCCCATGTTTTATGTCTCTATGTTGAGGAAATGTGTTGGAAATCCTAATGCTACTGTGCCTCTTGATATTGTGGGTGTTGTTGAGGATAACTTGACTTATGAGAAGATTTCAGTTCAGATTTTGGATAGGCAAGTGAAAAGATTGCGGGACAAGGAGGTGGTATCCGTTAAGATCCTTTAGAGGAACCAACAAAATTGAAAGTGCTACTTGATAGGCCAAAGAAGACATGCAAAAATGGTACCCTTATCTTTTCCACTCCACTCAAGCCATAGGTACCAATTCTAGGTCCCTTATGTGATTCAAGTCTTATGTTCCAGCCCCTATGTTATTCGTATGCATTCATGTTTAAGTTGACAAGTTAATGATGATTTTACACTTATGTTGAAATTTTGAAAATGGTGTTTTAAATGTAATGTTGCATTTTAGTTGGGGCTGATTTGTTCAATTTGGGGATGAGTGTTCCCAAGAGGGAGATATTGAAACGACCCCAAAAGTGCCTGAAAATGTGCCTCGGAATGCCAAAAATTTTATATTCCATATATCTCTAAATACGTTTCCTATTTCAAAAATCCGAGTCCATATTCATTTTCAGGGGGTCAAAATTAGGTGAAAAAGAGTCTAACCCCGATATAAGAGCGAAAGATTAGCTTATCAAATTCCAAAGAGCGATTTCTCGTATGGTTTTCGCTTTGTCTCTGCAACGCGCCCCTGTACATTTTGGAGACTATTTTTTTTAGTTCGATCCAAGACTTCTAAGTATTGGGCCTAAGTATTCCTAAACGTGTTTTTACCGATACTTAGACAACTTTCACCCTCATATCATCCTAAACATTCTCTAATACTCACTCAAACACAGTCATATTTTCACTCCCCAAACTGAAGTTCCAAACCCTCATTCCAAGCTAAGATTCACCTTCGAGGTTCTTCTTCAAGCCTAAAGGCTCTATCTCCAATCTACCCCAAGTTCATCTCTAAGCTAGGGTATGTGAATTCTTTTCATGGGTTCCTTTCACCCATGATACCCAAGCCTCTTTTTACTCAAATTGCATGATTTAAAGTTGATGGACAAATGGGTCTTGATTATTATGAAATTCACTGCACTACATGTTAAAGTTATGTAAAGTTGTGACCGTTTTGCCATGTTTTGAGCTAGAAGTCTTTGATCTATTGTAAGATTTGAGAAGGGGTTTTGATGTATGTTGCTTGAGGGTGTTGCATGATTGATGGTTTTACAATGGATTTTCTTGCATGATTTCATCTCTATATTTCATGGTTTTATACTAACTTCCACACCCTCTAAGTGTTTGATAAAATGTTCGGATGTGGTTTCTTGAGGAGTTGAAGGTTCAAAGCATGAGATATGATATGAAACAATAGTGGACTGGAAATAGCCTATAGTCATCACAAATTATAAAATGTCGAGATGTGGTTTCTTGAGTAATACAATAGTGTTTGATAAAGTGTTTGATAAAATGTCCGGATGGGGTTTCTTGAGTAATACAACAGTGGCTAGAAACAGCCTATAGTCATCACAAATTATATGTCAATGCTAGATGAGAGGACTGGAATTCTCAGTAGGGGATTTGATACTTTTGAAGGTGTCCCCAATGAAAGGGGTTATAAGATTTTGTAAGAAGGGAAAACTTAGCCACGTTACATATGGCCATATAAAACTATTAAGAGGTTCAGGCAGGTTGCATATGAATTAGAGCTACCCCAGGAGATTGCCATGGTTGATCAAGTTTTCCATATCTCAATACTTCGAAAATGCATAGGTGACCCATATTGTATCACTCCTATTGAAGATAGGTAGGTTGCAGAAGATCTCACCTATGAAGTGGTACCTATTATTATTGTAGATTGTCAAGTTAAGAAGCTAAGGAATAAAGAAATAGCTTCAGTAAAGGTACTTCAGAGAAAGCAGCAAGTAGAAGAGATAACATGGGAGCCTGAGGAAGCAATGAGATCTAAGTACCCTTACTTATTTGAAGCTAAAGAGGAAGTCCAACATGCAGAGTTGGGGCATTAATTGGTACGTGTGTTTGAATACTTGTTGTGTTGTCAAAAGTTTGTTCAAATAAAGGTTTGAACTTTGTTAAGCTACCAAATTATGCTAACAGTCGAGGATGAATGTTCCTAAGGGGAGAGGATATAACACCCCAAATCTTACGTGTACTAGTCCTATGCATATAAACATGATATGACTTGGTCAAATCAGCATTAATTTTTAAAACTGCTTTAATTTTAGATTAGAGGGTTATATGTACGTCTAACGCTCAAAATGATCGAGTGTATATATTTTAAGTCAAATTGAGGAGTTTGTAACCTTAAATTAAGTGAAAGAAGGAAGGTTATTGTGGGACTTAGGAAGCTAGTAGGTGAGTCACCTACGTTCTTAGCTCAAATAGGTAGACAGAGACGAGGCCCAACACCGAATCTGTCCAAGTCTGATAATGAATAAGCCCTAAGTTAAGGGTGTTATTTTGGCCCATGGTTTAGCGTCATGAAGGGACAATATTTTCAGCCCAAGATGAATAGAAAAAGGGCCCAAGCACATTCACAACCCACTCGTTTGGGCCTAAACTAAGTGAAGAGAAAAGAGAAAAACGGGCAGCCAAGGCCCATCAAATTGAAACCTATTAAGGCCTAAGTGAAAGGCGAAACAACCACATAACCACCTTGATAAAGCAAGGCTTACAATACAAAACAATGTCAGCAAGGGTTCCATTTAAAAGGATTAAAAGCAGCTCCTTTAAGCCATTTCAACTCGGACAAAAAGTACGACTTTCTAGGTTCCTTTTTGCTCTCTTTCAACTCATAGAATGCAGCCTCACAACCTTACTAAGGATCTAAAGAAGACCTTAACCTTGAAGATAAAGGTAAGTAATGATACGTGTGTATTTAATATGGTTTTTGCATGAAAAACAAGAGAAATAGGATGATTATATTTGTGTTGGAATTTTGGACATCATATGTTCCGAAGATTGTTGTTTACTTTTCTTGTTTATTAAGAAGCTTTTCTCTTCTTCGTTGGCTGGATTATGAAGTAAGGTTTATGTTTTCAACATGATTTAGTTCTATAGTGATGTGACAAGGCTACTGCACCATTTTTTATCTTCCGCAAAAACGAGTTCTTATATGATATCTTAATTGTGCTCTTAGTAAAAACTTGTGGGTGGTAATTGTGAATTGTTGTTTCACGTCCTCTATCTACTTGGGGACTATTTTTGGACTGTTTGTATGTGTAAATATTTTGGAGATAGTTTGGTTGAAGTTGAAACATGTTTAAGATAGTTGACTTCGAAATCTAGCGAGAACATGTATTGTTATGCTGCTGTGTGTGTTGTGAAAATTATTATGTGTTGCACTTTGTGAGCTATTGTAAGACTTTTATGGGACTAAAACAAGCTGTACATGACATGTATACGAGAATATTTATTAGAATATACGATTAGAGGTGGAAAGGTTGAAAAAATACTCTTGGGTTGATATTTACGGGCTTGTTGTCTGAGCGTTATTGTTTCAATAAAATTGGGTTGCCAAGATATATTTATTAGCTATGAACACTGGTTTAGTTATCCACACTATTGTAGATAAAATGTTGGGGAGAAAGGAGGTTACATCAAGGTAATAATGTGGTGGTACATCGAGGTATGTAAGGTTGCTCGATTTCATATTATTTGACATGAAACCTAGATCCTCTCTTGGCACATAGAGGCACTTACAAACTCTGACATAACTAATAACTTTGTCTCCACTCTTTAACACGTTCATATGGTCCCATACAAAGCCATCACCAGATCTGCATACATACTTGAATACCAAGATGCATGAGTTCCTTTTTTGCTAAGTAAAGTCCATGTGTTGTTTCATCTCCTGTGCATTTCATTAATTGTGTAACTTACTCTTTTCATTGTGGTATCGTCTTGGATGATTGTTTACATGTTACATATTATATCTTTAGTC
>JAPFFP010000094.1:4050116-4062077 GCA_026153255.1 Solanum medicagineum | reverse complement strand
TTCCGAGTTCCCTTAACTCCCAAAAATAATTTATTTTAAAAAAAACAATTCCACTTGAAATCTCAACGCTTAAATCCTGACTTATTCGAAATTTGCAACATTTGTCTCCATTTCACAAGCATTCCAATATTTTCACAATACGGGTTCTAACAGTAGTAATTTCCCACTCTTCAGGCGTATAACCTTTTTTACTGTTATTTTTGAAATGTTATAAACTTTCCTAGTGTTGATTGGATAAAAGTGTTGGAATTTTACTTGATTTATAAGAGGTAGCAGCATATGATGTTGTATCAAAATAACGACTCATTAATTGCCATGAGTCATTTTTACATTGGAGAACATTTCCTTCAAGATGAAGTATTACTTTATGTTTTTCAGTTTCTGCATAGACTTCAATTGTGTCTATTTTTTCTTCATTGGTTATCGCCGCATATGATGACGTTTCTCCAGATTGTTATTTGGATTTTATGAGTTTCATAAATAGTTGGTACATAGGATGGTGTTGCTAAATTTTCGAGATCCCAGTGGATGCTGCTGCAGATGAACTAGCAATGTTTGAAGCTATCAACTTCTTGTTGCCCATTTGTGCTAGGATATTGTTATATCCTCTACGACTTCTGCCTCTATCTCCTCGTCCCCTATAAGACTACCAATTTAATGTTGGTCTCATATATCTGCAAAAATAGAGAAAAGTTATGAGCTTAAATATTCTCTAGTGAGAAAATCATGCAAACTATTATCTCTCTTTTTTTATAATGAATTTCAAAATCAAACGATGCTAATAAGGCTT
Organism: Solanum medicagineum; assembly: GCA_026153255.1. Lineage (NCBI taxonomy): Eukaryota > Viridiplantae > Streptophyta > Magnoliopsida > Solanales > Solanaceae > Solanum > Solanum medicagineum. The sequence goes on along the minus strand of JAPFFP010000094.1, from coordinate 4,061,287 downwards.
TCCATCTAGCAAACATTTGTTTAGACACATCATGTTTGACATCTTCATTAAAGATGAATTTCGCAGCTTGGCAGTCTGTTTTTATTATAAACTTCTGAATATATAAATCTTCTTGAAATTTTAATATACTCTTCACTGTGACTAAAATTTCTTTTGCCATGGTAGCATAATTTTTTTGACTATTAGTCCAGTTTTCAGAATAGAACTGGACAAGATACTCCTTTTTCTCAGGAGAAATTTATTTTAAAATACCCTCATAGCCAATATCAGAGACGTCTGTTTCAACAATTTTATCCCAATTTCAAAAAATAGTTCATTTCTTGGTATGATACAAGTTATTACTGCTCAAAAATAGTATATTAAATGTACAATTTTGATTGATAATCTGTTTTCTATAATTAATGTGTCTATGATTGATAATGGCGCAGATGTTAGCTGCATTTAGGAAAGATTAATTCCTTCAAAATATTTTCAAAAAACTACTCATGTTGTCAGATCTGCCTCTGGTGATACTCTTGATATAGAGTATAAACTTTCTAATGTTCATATATGCCAAAATAAAGTGTGTATTCCTCACTTTTCTTTTTGGTTAAAATAAGTTAAATCCTCTAATTATACTTGGATTCCTTTCACTTCTGCTATTTATCCATTTACTTAGTAGGATGAAAATGATTTTTCAGCTATTTATAATGGCAAAGAAATTTCTTTCTTTTGTTACTCGTCCAATAACTAGAGATATAAATGCTTTGGTTGATATAAAGCAAAAGCATGTTGATTCTTTATAACTTGAATTACTTAATATGAATATTTTTGATACAATGAAATCTGCTATAGTCAGAACTTGATACCACTTATGTTGAGTCCATGTGTCTAGCGGTTCTAACTGTGAAAAGGACGCCCCGTTTTAACAATAACTCAATTAAGGGGTTAAAAGTCACAGCTTGCTAGACGTAGTCACTAAGTCAAAGTCAACACAATAGTGTCAATTTTGGCTGTATTACCATCTCGGAACCAAGTCAAAAGGCCATAAGAAACTCTTTTATATTAAAATTGAGTCTAGATCTTTCATAGTAAGTATAAGCGAGAGATTAGATATTCAACATAGATATAAACTTATTTTAGTCGAGCATATTCACGGCAAGGGAGGGATAATAGTATTAAGACTTCTAACGAGGCCTCCACTTCAGGAAGCAAGTTAGAAGTGCAAAAAGTCAATGCTAATATTCAACCCCCTCCAGAAATTCCTGAATTTAAAATTCAGACTGTTCCAAATGTTAATATGAAAGATTTAGAAAACCTTTTTGAAAAATTGTATGGTTCTAATGCAATACCTATTGATTTGTCAATTGATTTTGCTGATCAAATCGAGCAAACCCCTGATTTTCAGAATGTTAAATCTCAAACTTATTCTAAGCATAATAAGCTTAAAGATTTTATTAAAAGGTAAAAAGGTAATAAATATTCTCAATTGCCACATATGAAAGCTTATTATTATCCGCGTCCTACTTCTCAAGATGTTTTGTTTGAAAAAAATGATTGAAATCAGAGTAATACCTCTTATAATGGATCTGAAATTTATGAATGGTAGAATGATTGCTGCATATTTTACTGGCCAGCTGCGAGGATGGTGGGACAATTTTATCACTTTAGAATAGAGAGTCGCGATTATTAATGCGACAGAACCTGAGCCTGCTGTTGATAATCTAGGTTTTGCTCTAGCACCACTTAGGCAGAATACATTCTATACCTTAGTAACCTGCATTCTATAACATTTTAGTTGTAGATATACAATAAGTATGAAAATATTCGTACCCTCCTTAATGGACTAAGATGTCTCCATTTAGGTGAATTTAGGTGGCATAAAGACACCTTCTTAAGTAGGGTTATGGAGTTACCCTAAACTAGACTAAGTTACTGGAAGCAAAAGTTTATAGACTAACTTCCTTCTCTATTTGCTAAAAGGGTTAGAAAAGCCTTAAGAGGTCCCCATGGTGAAATCAACTGGGAAACTTATACTTATTGTAAGCTTATAGGAGCCTGTACTCAAGAAGGATTAAACCTCTGTAATGACCTTAATTGTACCGACAACTGAAGATGAAAAAGTTAAAAGAAAGAAACCAATTAGGTAATTTTTGTACTTAGTTTGGAGTCAATGAACCTCCTTTTCCTAATAGGAAAAAGAAATTCAGATATCATACAAATCGAAATTCAAATCATCCTTGTAGGAAGAAAAGATCTAGATACAGATCTAAGGAAGAAAGAGAGGCTAGGAAGGCTTATCGTAAGTCAACTAAATTTACCAAGAATAGATCTAAGAGAGACCTAGCCAAAATTAAGTTTCATAGATGTGGTAATTTTAGTCATATTGCTCCCAATTGTAAGCTTGAAAAGCTTAAATTCCTCAATCTTGATGAAAATGTTCATGATAAGATTTATGGTTTCATTATACACTTCTGATCTGAGTCAGATTATATTTCTGAAATTGAGTCTGAAGAAGATCTTGATTTGCTTGAATGTTCTGATAATGATGATAATGATATTTCTTGTGCTGCGAAGGTGATACCTGTAATTGTAATGATGCATTCTATAAACTGCAATCATAATTTGAAGGCTTAAATATGAAAACTATTACATCTGATAATGTAATAGAACTTTTAAAAGAAGTTACAGATGAAAAACTTCGCAACAAGATTTTAAATTTGGCTAATAGTTCTGGTTTAAACCTTCTACTTCAAAAAATGATAATTCTCACAATCATCAAGATAATTTTGATTATTGTCCGCCCTATACCATCACAGAAGTATATCGCCAGTTAGCAAAGCGATCTACCTCTGAGGTAACTAGAGACATTACTTTTGATGATTTAAAGGTTGAAATTGAAAACTTGCAAAGGGAGATTAAATATTCTCAAACAAAATCAAATGATTTGTGACCATCGAGTTTCGCAGTTAGAAGAAAAATAGTTCTCTTCTAGAAAAGTCTCATGGTAAAAATATTACTTTTGAAAAAGATAGTTTTCAAAATACTATTGATTCAAAAAATGATTTATTTCTTGGTATGATGCAGGTTATTACTGCGCAAAAATGGTACATTAACTATATAATCTTGATTGATAATCAGTTTTTTATAACTAATGTGGCTATGATTGATAGTGGTGCAGTTGTTAGTTGCATTTAGGAAGGATTAATTCCTTCAAAATATTTTCAAAAAACTACTCATGTTGTTAGATCTGCCTCTGGTGATGCTCTTCATATTGAGTATAAACTTTCTAATGTTCATATCTGCCAAAATAAAATGTGTATTCCTCACTTTTTCTTTTTGGTTAAAAATCAGTTAAATCTTCTAATTATACTTGGAATTCCTTTCACTTCTGCTATTTATCCATTTACCTGGTTGGATGAAAATAATTTTTCAGCTATTTATAATGGCAAAAAAATTTCATTCGCTTTTGTTACTCGTCCAGTAACCAGAGATATAAATGTTTTGGTTGATATAAAGCAAAAACATGTTGATTCTTTATAGCTTGAATTATTTAGCATGAATATTTTTGATATAATGAAATCTACTAAAGTGTGTGAAAAAATTAATTTGATCTCCGAACAGATGGCCATTGATATTTGTGCCGATTATCCCAACGCTTTTTGGAATAGAAAAAAGCATATTGTGGCACTTCCTTATGAGGATAATTTTTCTGAGAATAGTATCCCTACAAAATCTCGACCTTGTCAAATGAATGCCGAATTAGTTGAATTTTACAAAAAAGAAATTGATAACTTGTTAAAAAAGGGTTTGATAAAATCTTCTAAATTTCTTTGGTCTTGCACTGCTTTTTATGTTAATAATGCAGCTGAAAAGGAACGAGGGGTTCCCAAATTGGTAATAAATTACAAACCTTTGAATAAGCATTTAGAATGGATTAGATATCCTATTCCAAATAAAAAGGATTTGTTATCTCGACTTTATGATGCAAATATATTTTCAAAATTTGATTTAAAATTGGATATTGGCAGATTCAAATTTTTAAAGAACATTTTTATAGCACTGCTTTTAATGTTCCATTTGGACAATACAAATGGAATGTTATGCCCTTTGGTTTAAAAAATGCTCCTTCTGAATTTCAGAAAATTATGAATAATATTTTCAATCCTTATATGAATTTCATCATTGTCTATATTGATGATATTTTATTATTTTCTAAAACATTTGAGTTGCACATTAAACACCTTGATATTTTCAAAAAAAGTATAATTCAAAATGGTTTAGTGATATCAAAATAAAAAATGAGTTTATTTCAAACTGAAGTAAGATTCTTAGGACATAATATTTATCAAGGAAAGATTACTCCTATTCAATGAGCTATTGATTTTTCTTCAAAGTTTCCTGATGTTATAACTGACAAGACCCAACTTCAAAGATTTTTATGAAGCCTTAACTATATTTCCCCTTTTTTACAAAAATCTATCTCATGATTTAGCCTCATTATATGACAGGCTAGGATTATAAAGACTCTTGGACAGAGGAACATACTTCTTTAAGCAAAGGGTTAAAATCTTTCCGTGTTTGACTCTTGCCAACTTAAATTGGCACAAAATTATTGAGACTGATACTTCTAATATCGGGTATAATGGAATATTAAAACAGGTTAATCCTCATATTTTATGGGTCGTAAAATAGTTTACGACCCGTACACCATCTTATAGAGATTTTCAGTGAGCAAAAAAATTGTGCACTCCAGTCCATAAACAACCTTTATGATCCATAGATACATTTACGGGTTGTGAATGGGCTCATGGACCCAGGTACTATGGACCCTAAAGCCAAATGTCATGAGATCCTAGCCTTACGGAGGAGGCCCATAATTAGTCTTCAAATGATGAGCAGACCCCGACTCCGAGTGGATCAGTAGAGGAGTTGGGCATCAGCCCGTACCTAGAGGCAGATCAACCATAGACTAGAGTTGTTGCTAGAGCTAGGCAGACTCAAGCTCTCATTGTTCGAACTCCCCAGTCTAATGACGGAGGCTACGACGAGAGCGACTTACCCCAGATGACTTCATTCAGAGAGGAGTCCATCTCTGAGGGATGCTTTGAGGACGGATCAGAGATAGAGTCCTCCGTCGTGCCCTAATCATCACCATCTCCACCTGACGCTCTTACTAGTCAGTGGTGTGTCGTGGGTATGCGAGAGATATATATGGAGGTCCAGTAGCAGAAAGAGTAGGGCAAGCCATCCCACTCTATTTATGAAGAGCGCCAAGTCATCTTTGACAGACTCGACAGTGTACCCAGTCTCCAAGACAAGATGATTCGCTACTAGCTTCAGTGGCTCAGGCACTCTCTTGGACGATACTCTCCGACCATGGTGAGGGAGTTTTATGCCTCATATGTAGCCATGGTATACACCACTCTTCCCAAGGGGAAGAAGCCCCTCGCTCAGCCCAGACTGACCGAGACGAGAGTGAGGGGCCGACAGGTGGATATATCGGAGACAACCATCTGTCGAATGCTTTTTGGACTAGAATTCCCTGCCCCCAGATCCACCGCAGAGTTCGACTACAGGGTGGGGCAGACAAAGGACCCCTGGTTATGAGAGATCCAAAGTGACGAGCTAGCTTAATGAGATGGGTGGCTGGTTATATCACTGAGCAGGGTCCAAAATCTACCTGGGTCGCCACTCACTCGGATCTTATTGTCAAGGCTTCGCTTAGTTTCCCGCCAAGTTTTGGTGGGCGGTTGTTTGTTCATGCATCCGACCTACACTTGTAGATAATATGTTGACGCTAGAGCATGCGGTATTAGTTGCCAGTATCTTAACTGGTTATGACATTGATTGGGCCCACCTCATTGCCGAGCAGATTCACGAGGACGCCCTGAAGAGGTCTACATCTATCCCATTCCCTTTCTTGATATGCAAGCTCTGTCTAGAGTCAAGGTTGGAGAGTTTGCACTAGCTGGACTAGTTGATTGAGGCCCAACGTAAATTGGATCCCAGCCTGATCAAGGCTGAAGAGAACCTGGTGGCACTCCGACGAGCACAATCACCTCCTATGCCTGAGATGTTCATCCTAGTGCCACTGCTTGGGGGTTCACAGACTACCACCACCACTGCTGCTACTACTGAGGAGAAGCTCCCGCAGCCCGAGGTAGATCAGTATAGGGGGCCAACTACTTCTGTTCCTGCACCATAGGCCACGACTTCACAAGATACTTCTGCGGGCATGGTTTATGTGTCTGCTGCATTTATCAAGGCCCTAGCGCAGTGGTTATATCACGCTGAGTCATAATTGAATCAAATTGTTCATCATATCAGGCCATGGGTCCGTTAGGCCATTTCAGACCCGAAGGGTGTATGCAAACATTCGCGATCGCTACTATTTAGGACTGTATCTCTATCGTGGATGGTCGCATTGACGCCTTCGAGGAGAGGGTACAACAGAGCCTGCACATGACCCGACCATCAGACTTAACAACCCTTTAAATGGAGATCCAGTGACTCCTGGCCGACATTACAGCAGCACTAGCAGCACCAGTTGCACTATAACCAACTACACCTCCAGTGCTGGTAGTTGATCCTTATGCTTCTGATGAGCCTACCCAGCCTTCCCATGGGAAGAGGACCAGCTCGGAAGATGGTCCCAATGTTGTATGATTTTAGGCAGGGATGACTAAGAAAGAGGAGCTCGAGAGGTAGAGCAGGTGAGGGGTACTGGCCCCTCTGTATAGAGCACTACTGTTGAGGAGAATACCAAACAGGAGGAGGGTGGCCAGACTCAGCCACGTACTGACACTTAGGCGCCCAGGTATGAATTTGCGCCCAAGTATGAATTTTGACCCCTTTATGCTTTATTTTGCTCTGATTTTGTGCGTTGGGGACAATGCTCATCTTTTTCGACGGGGTGTGGGTAGTTATGGGCCTCAGTGAAGTCTAAGCACCTTGGGTCCATAATTACCCTAATTTTCTATCCCAGGGTTTTGTTGCCTGTGTTCTTTTTCCCCGTATATATTTACTTTCTGTTGGAGCGACATATTTAGGATGTTTAGATAGTAGGTGCAACATATAGTACTTATACTTGTGGCATATAGCATGTTTTCGTGTTTTGTTTGAAAAATAATACCCATCAGAAAGTTTGATTAGTAGTTAGATAGCAACCATGGGTGTTTAGGTGTGAGACAATGTTTGTTCTGATAAGTGAGGAAAATTGAGATAAAGAGCATGACCTGAGAGTATTTTTTTGATAATGTATGTAGTGTCATGTTTATATGTGAGCCTAAATTGCTAGATTCATGTATTTTGTGCTAATTCAGAACTTGCCCTGTTACTCTAAGTTAGATTGTAGATTAATTGGATTAGGAAAGGATCTTAGGCCATTGTTCTTAATAGTCCACTTAGCCTAAATGACCAACCAAAATTATGATATATTCAAGCCTAACACGTACCTATTCTTTGATAACACCTGATTAACCTAGCCTTGTTAGTTGTAAAATCCTAAAACTGGCCCTGGTCCTTCCTTGAATATTGTGCGCCTTGACTGAGGCAAAAAGCCTAAATTGAGGGTGGGTACCAAAAGTGGCCCTGGTTCGGAGGATGGTTATTGCGCACCTCAACACAGGCCAAAAGGCTAAGTTGAGGATGGCTGGTGTAAGGGTAAAACATAAAAATGGAGGAAAGTTAGTGATAAAGAGAAAAAGGAAAAAATCATGTACTGGGTTCAAGAAAAATTAGTGATGCCTTAGTTGTGAGCTAAAAAGAATAATGAAGTGTAAAAACAAGGAAAAAAGCTGAAAAATGAAAAGAAAACACCCAAAAAAACTTAAAATCAGAGAAAGAGAGAATAAGGAGAAAATAACAGAGTTGGTAGGGAAAAAGTAGAAAAATATTGTGTCAAGGAGGGCCTTTAGTCACTATGTTCCTAAAATACCATACCAAAGCCCTTTGAGCCAACATTACAAGCCTGGAAAGTCCTAAAGTGATCCTACTCCAATTAGTTGAAGGTCGTAGTCATGAGTACAGGGGAAAACCTATGGTATTAGGCATGAGACATGAATATCTTTTGGAAGAGTGAGTGATTTTGCATAGTCCCAAGGTCATACATGAAAATATCATTGAGTGTCAGATATGAGACTTCTTTGTATGAGGGCACTTGATTGCATTGTTAGCATTAGACTTGTTCAGTGATTGTGGATTGTTGATAGTACCTCACTTGTCATAGTTTTTTTTATCACATGCACTAATTTGTATTGGTTTGCTCGATGGCTATCTGATTTGATTTTGAAAAGTGGGTGTGGGTATCTGAGTCTAAGATTATGTGATGTATGCCACGGGGTTGAGGTCTGTGTGTTACTGTATTATCTATATAGATTGAGTCCGTCGCTTCAGGACAAGCAACAATTTTAAGTTGAGGATGTTGATGTGCTGTCAAAATACATGACTTTTGATGCTTCAAACTTGAAATTTTGTGTGTTCTCAATGTGATGTTAGTTGGCTTTATGTGTTTTTGTGTTATATTTGCAGGATTATAGGTTTGGTCTTGATTTTGGAAAAAAATGTAGAAGTTGCTGATTTTTACTACTATACGAGATCCTTTACGGCCCATAGATTATTTTACAAGTCTTAAGGTGGTGTCGTGAACAATTCCAGTGAGGGACTATTTTTTGAAGTTGATTCTACGATCATGCAGATGAGTCGTGGATAGTTGTATGAGTCGTAGAAGATGGTTCGTGCCCTCAGGATCAGATATTGGGACTTTCTGAAGTTTCATTGGACGAAATCCCTTTATAGGTCGTAAATCACTTTACGAATCATAGAAGGGTGTCGTAGAGTTGAAGTCCAATTCTCCAACAACTATGTACAAGACCCCGATTACGGGTCGTGGAATGCAATACGGCACATAAACCCCTTTCGTATGGCGTGTCGACCAGTTCTCCTATTTGTTTAGGACTTATATTTTACTTATTATAAATAGTTTTTAGGTTATTTTTCATAAATTTCTGCCTAGTACTCACAGAACTTAATAATTAGAGAGAAAATAGCGAGATTTCATTAGAGAGTCTTTGAGAGCACTTGTGTTTGAATTTCATTTTGAAGCTTGTGATTCTTATTAAAGTTTGATTTGCTTGATTTATGTTTTCTCAATCCATGATTCTTGCATCTACACAAAGCATGAGTAGCTAAATCGGCAACTAGGGTTGTGGGAACCATGAAGAACTGAGAAAGTAAAATCGAATAATTCATAATTCTTGGTAGGTGTGTATGGATGTAGTAATTAACTCCCTTTGTTTTGCATGTTTTCTAGTGGTGACCAAAATTAGAACCCGCCTAGCATTACTGATTGGACCAAGGTAGTAATGAATAGAAAAAGAGATTAATTAATAAGATTCGACTGATGTGTTCTCGTGTAATTAACCAAACTGGGCCAAGGGGAGGTTGTACTGGCACTAAAAGTTAAGGGTTAATAATACATACTATGGAGATAGGCGAAGTCGCATAGTGAAATTCACCTCACTTTTGACCAAAGGGCTTGGTGAACTTAACTTACCGTCCTCATGTTATACACTAGAAATGAATTAGGTTATCTGGTGATACCCAGTTATGGAATCATTGGGAACACAATACCCTAGTTTCTCTCCATATTGATTCTTCTTTTGTGTTAGTTTACTTTTACTTTCCATTGATTACTGCAAACCCCTGCCCCCTTTGGGGAAGTAAATTGGTTAACCACTTGAATCGCAGTCATAGAATTCTCTTGAGTCTACATATTCCCTGTGGGTTCGACCTTAACCTTGGTTAGGTTCTATATCTTGACAGCAACCTCTTTATCCTTTAAGAAGAGGTGTAACTTGGGTGACATCAAGTATGCATTGTTATGATTTGAACAAGACTTATGCCTCATTTTCAAGCATGTATATATATATATATATATATATATATATATATATATATATATATATGTATCCTTGTGGAATGATGACCTATCACCGAGCGGGCTTGTGTGAGGGGGGATATCCCCAAGGTCCCTTATATAAATCCTTAAGTCCCATAACTATATGCTAAGTATAGATTCATGTTTATGCCCCTTTAAGGGATGATGCATGTTAATGGATCTACCTTTGGCAAGTAGGTCACCTCTTTATCCGTTGTGGGGAAGACGACGGAGTTCCAAGTTATACCTCACTTGGTCTTATGACAGTTAAGGTCCCATTCCTGTTATATGCAAAGTATTTTGACATTCATGCATCATGAATTTCATGGCATATCGATATATTACTCTTCTTGCTTATATACTTCTTTCTATATATGTGCCCTTGTCATCTAACATTAAATGCAAGTTTAATATGTTCATACGCATTGCATGTCTGCATACTTAGTACATTCAAATGTACTAACGTATACGTTTGCCTACATGATCTAACTATGTAAGGACGGGAGACTACATTCATCCACCTTTTGATGGCTAGTTTAGATTGTGAAAGTTGTTGTTATGAGTCCTATCATCCAATGACAAGCCATCATCCATCTACCTATTATGTTGCTTTCGCTTATGTTTCATGTACTTTGAGGGGGGATCGTGACATGTCTTGGCCCTCGTCGTGTTCTATGACTTAAGAGGCATTTTTGGACAATATGTAGACTTTTGTACAGATTTGTGCATGTCTTGCTACTCCGAGATTATGGTCATAGCTATCTATTGAATATTTATACTTTGATAATTTGCTTATGATAAGATGTAGATATGTGGAAAGTCCTAAGTCTCATTCTATCCCCATAGCATGAGTCATACCTACCCGCCCCTTAGTTATTTTGTGTTATGTGCTATGTGAATCATGTTAATCCCTATCCCTATGACATCCCCCATAGTGTGAGTCCTATTTCCCCTCCCTTAGATCTATGTGTTTATTACTTTATTATGCGCTTCTAAACCAATGATGTGAATGTGGATACTATGAGGCTTGTTTGAGGACTTTCGAATTCCCATTCGCCATGTCACTCCTAGACCTGAGGTCTGGGTCGTGAAAAGCTTGGTATCAGAGTACTAAGTCTATAAATGGTCCTCGGACTCCAACATGTCGCGTCGAGTAGAGTTCTATTCGTGGGTGTGAAGTACACCATACCTTTGAGTGGTAGGCTATGATGGCGTTCTAGTTATTATCTCACTTCTTCATGACTTGTGGCGT
>JAPFFP010000094.1:4028186-4048551 GCA_026153255.1 Solanum medicagineum | reverse complement strand
ATTTATTTTATCAGTTACAGGGTGCCAAATGCTTTTCAAAAATTGATTTGAGATCAGGTTATCACCAAGTGAGGTTGAAGGAGAAAGATATACCGAAGACTACTTTCAGAACGCGCTATGATCACTTTGAATTTCTTGTTATGTCCTTTGGGCTAACGAATGCACCAGCAGTTTTTATTGATTTGATGAACAGAGTATTCAAGCCATTCTTGGATATGTTCGTGATAGTATTCATAGATGACATTTTTGTATATTCAAGATCAGAAGAGGACCACACAAATCACTTACAACAGGTGTTACAGGTTCTTCGTGATCAACAATTGTATGTCAAGTTTTCTAAATGTGAATTTGGCTAAAATCAGTGGCATTCTTGGGTCATATTATGTCTGATGAGGGAAAAATGGCTGATTCACAAAACATAGAAGCTGTGAAAGATTGGCCAAGGCCAACAACACCCATGGAAGTCCGGAGCTTCCTAGGCTTGCCAGGTTATTACAGGAGGCTTTTTGAAGGTTTTTCTTCTATTTCTGCACCCCTAACAAAGCTAACACATAAGGGAACCAAGTTCCAATGGAATGATACGTGTGAAAGAAGCTTCCAAGAGCTGAAAAATAAGCTAACTTCTTTGCCTGTGCTAGTACTTCCGGACGGCACTGAGGGGTATGCAGTGTATTGTGATGCTTCAAGAGTTGGCTTAAGGTGTGTACTGACACAGCATGGTAGGTTAATTGCTTACGCCTCTAGACAACTACGACCACATGAGAGAAGCTATCCAACACATGATCTTGAGCTAGCAGCGGTTGTGTTTGCTTTGAAAATATGGCGCCACTATTTGTATGGTGTTCACATTAATGTGTATACTGATCATAAGAGCTGAAGTACATCTTTAAGCAGAAAGACCTAAACTTAAGACAATGGATGTGGCTAAAGCTAATAAAGGATCACGACATTGATATACTATACCATCCGGGGAAGGCAAATGTGGTAGCCGATGCTCTGATTCATAAGGAAATTATGAATGTTGGTGATCAAGCTATGGTAAGACAAGGAGTGGCTAAGGATCTACGTCAGTTAGCCAATCTAGGAGTTCGCCTTATTGAAACTCCAAAGGAAGGGATTATTGTGCATAATACTGTGGAGTCTTCATTAGTAATGGAGGTGAAAGAAGAACAGTTCGAGGATCCTATTCTACGACAGCTTAAGGAAAAGGTGAGTCAGGGTACGATAAAAGACTTTGACCTTGCACAAAATAGAGTACTTTACTGCCATAATAGACTATGTATGCCTAATATTAATGGATTAAGAAAGAGTATAATGGAAGAAGCCCATCATTCTCGATATTCCATCCACCCAGGATCAACTAAGATGTACCATGACCTGAAGGGAATGTTTTGGTGGGGAGGCATGAAAAAAGACCTTGCAGAGTTTGTGGCTCAATGTCCAAATTGCCAACAGGTGAAAGTAGAACACCAAAAGTTAGGAAGTAATATGCAATGTATAAACCTTCCAATGTGGAAGTGGGATATGATCCATATGGATTTTGTTACAGGTTTGTCTCGCTCATTTCAGAAGTTTGACTCCATATAGGTAATAGTTGATAGACTCACAAAGTCAGCACACTTGTTCCCAGTCATGAGTAATTATGCAGCTGAAGAATATGCCAAGCTATACCTCAAAAAGATAGTCAGGCTACACGGAGTCCCAATTTCCATTATACCTGACCGAGGTGCTAAATTCACTGCAAAGTTTTGGCAGTCCTTCCAAAGGAGTTTCGGGACATAAGTAAATTTGAGTACAACTTTCCACCCTCAAACAGGCGTTCAGGCAAAATGCACCATTCAGAAGATATGTTGTGAGCTTGTGCATTGGACTTTAAAGGTAGTTAGGTGGACCATTTTCCACTTATTGAGTTTGCTTACAACAATAGCTGCCATGCGAATATCAAGATGGAACCTTACAAAGCTTTGTATGGGAGGAAATGTAGGTCGCCAATTGGATGGTTTGAAGTGGTTGAAACCACCTTACTTGGGCCAGATCTAATACAACAAGCCATGGAAAAATTTAAGGTAATACAGCAGCGGCTAGAAACAGCCCAAAGTCGTCACAAATCATATGCGGATGCCAGGAGGAGAGGACTGGAATTCTCAGTAGGTGATTGGGTATTTTTAAAGGTGTCTCCGATGAAAGGGGTTATGAGATTTGGTAAGAAAGGAAAACTGAGCCCACGTTGCATAGGACCATATCAGATTATTAAGAGGTACAGGCAAGTTGCATATGAACTAGAGCTACCCCAAGAGCTTTCCATGGTTCATCAAGTTTTTCATGTCTCAATGCTTCGAATGCATAGGTGATCCATCTCTTATCCTATTGAGGATGTACAGGTTACAGGAGATCTCACATATGAAGAGGTACCTATTGCTATCTTAGATTGGCAAGTTAAGAATCTAAGGAATAAAGAAATAGCTTCAGTAAAAGTACTTTGGAGAAATCAGCAAGCCAAAGAAATAACATGGGAGGCCGAGGATGCGATGATATCAAAATACCTTTATTTATTTGAATCTAAAGAGGAATTCCAACATGCAGAATTAGGACACTAATAGGTACGTGTGATTGAATACTTAATATGATGTCAAATATTTGTGTAAGTAAAGGTTTAAACTTGGTTAAGCTATCCAATTGTGCTAACATTCGAGGATGAATTTTCCTAGGGGGGAGAATGTAACACCCTACACCTTACAGTACTAGTACAATGCAAATGGAATATGATATGGTTTGGTCAAGTTAGTGCCCATTTTTAAAAAGTGCTAAAATCTCTTATCATAGGGGGATATGTGCGTCTAATGCTTAAGAAGGTCGAGTGTATACATGTTTTGTGTCAAGTTGAGGAGATTATGGCCTTAAATGAAGTAAGAGGATTTAGGTGCTTGTAGGACTTAGTAAGCTAGTAGGTGAGTCACCTACTTGCTTAGCTTAAATTTTCTAGCTTAACGGAGACGAGGCTCGACGAATTAGTCCAAGTCCGATTATGAATAAAGTCCGTGTTAAGGGTGTAAACTTGGCCCATGTTTTAGCATCAGTACATTTTCAGCCTAAGAAGGATATTAAAAATGGCCCAAAGACATCACAACCCACTTGACCTTTTGGGCCCAAAAACTAACTAAAAGAAAGTTGGAAATAGGCAGCCCAAGCCCATCAACTTGGAGACCCATTTAGGCCCAAGTGTAATGGCCAAGCTGCTGGATAACAAGTTTGATAATGTGTGGTGTTAAGTGGTCAGAATTTCAAAAGAAAGGTGGCCAAATTAGTCTTATAAAAAGGGGTTACAAGAAGCAACATTTATTCAGTCTTAGACTTGGAAAAAAATTCAACTTTCTCAAAACTTTGGTGTTTTTTTTCTTGACCTAGCAAGCAGCTACAAGGGGACTTCTAGCGTTCTTGGAGAAACCCTACACCTTGAAGTTAGTGGTACATAAGTTTACACATATGTTTAGTATGGTTTTCTTATGAAAAACAAGAAGTATATGCTAGTATGTTGTGCTGGAAATTTGTGACAGCATGTGTTTAGAAAGTTGCTACATACTTGCCTTTTTATTTTACTGGCTTCTCTATGGTTTTGGGATATATTATAAAGAGAAATTGATGTTCTTAATATGGTTTGGTTTATAAGCATTACCCTAAGGTTGCTGCCCTGATTTTGGTTCCATTTAACAAACACGTTTTATTGTGTTATCTTAAGTGTAATGTTGATTGGAACTTGTGGGCTGTTGGATGGAAGGTTATTGGATCACGTACTTCATGACTTCTTGGGTGCTATTCTAAGACTATCTTAGTACTATTTGTATGTGTAAATGTTGCTGGAACAGTTAAGTTAGAGTTGGAATAGGTTTGGAGTTGTCGACGTCAAAATGTAGCGAAAGGAGGTAACGTTATGCTGTCCATTTGTAGGTTGTTTAGAATTGTTATGTCTTATGCTTTATGGGCTATTGTAAGACTGTTATGATACTAAACCAGGCTGAACACGATGTGTACATGTGAATGTGTGTTAGAAAATACAATTAGAGGTGTAAAGTTTGAAAGAATACGCTCGGGTTTTTTAAATACTCGTTTGCTGTCCGTGTATTGTTTTGTTATGTGATTGGGCTGCCAAGGTGTGTCTATTAGCTATTAATGCTAGTTTTATCACCTACTATGTTGTGGATAAATATTTGGACGAAGGGAAAGTTATCTCGGGGTAGTAACAAGGTCGTAAAACGAGGTATGTAAGGCTACTTGATTTTGTATTACTTGGCATGAAATCTAGATTCTTCATTGGCACATAAAGGCACTTCCCAACTCCGACACAACTATAAACCATGTCTCCACTCTTTGATATGTTCACATGCTTCTACACATAGTCACCTCCAAATCTGCATACATACATGGATACAAAGTTACATGGGTTCTTTCTACTAAATAAAGTTCACGAGCTGTTCCATTTCATACGCATTTCATTATTTGTGTAACGTACTCTTTAAATTATCATATTGTCTTGATGGGTGGTAGCACGAGGGGTGGAAGAATCACCTAGCTAGGTACAATCCTATCGCGGGTGGTAGCTCATGGGGTTAAGGAAGAACCTAGCAAGGGATGATCCCGATATAGTTTTACCACTGATCAGTTGGTCATTTGTTACATGTTGTGCACAGATTATACCGTAAAGTTAAAGTAATATAAAGAACATAAAGTACATGATCCCAAAGTATAACCAAAGGTGGTCTCTAATCTTGCACCAGTGCATGGTTCCAATTGAGTTGTTACTTCATGTACAGTATGTCCTGCCTTACATATCTAGTACATTATCCCATACTGATGTCCCTTATGAGGGACTTGCATTTCATGCTGTGGGTACAAGTGCTAGTAGATCTCCCTAGTAGGAGTACAAGATATCCAGCTGCTGCTACCAAGCTCCAGGTTGCTTCAGGGCTTTGTGTGTGTCTAGAGCTTATATGTTTACATTGTACAGTTAGTTGAGGTGGGACCTGTCCCAACCCTTTTTAGATACTTTCTCTTATCTAGAGGCTTTGTAGACTATGTAAATCAAAGTGTTGTCATGTCTCATACTTCAAACACTGTGGCCCCAATGGCCTAGTCATATGCATTTCCTTTTGGCTTGTTATCACTGTTTATCTTCTTAAAGGCATGTCAAAGGTATAAATATCTTATAATATGTATAGAAAGAGCATACATACAGATTGGTCCTCTTGAGCCTTGTCGGCAATGGGTGCCAGTCCACCCTAACAGTTCTTTGGGGCGTGACACTATTGTAAGATTTGATAAGGGTTTTTGATGTATATATCTTGGGGGTGTTGCAAGCTTTTGATTGATGGTTACAATTGATTTTTGTGCATAATTTCATCTCTAAATTGCATGATTTTATACAACTAATTCGGACCGTGTAAGTGTTTGATAAAAAGTTTAGATGTGGTTTCTTAAGAAGTGGAAGGTCATAAGCATGAGATATGATATGATTAATTATATGATGATGAAATAAACTTATGTATATGATCAATTCTTTATAAAGTGTTGCATTAGGACATGACTAATCCAAGGGACTAAGAACCCGGATAACCTAGATGGGGGTTTGTACTCATCAACCTAGGGAATGGTTTATACTTCTCCGCCTAGTGATGGGGCCGTATCATCACTAACCTAGATGGGGGTTTGTACTCATCAACCTAGGGAAGGGTTTATACTTCTCCACCTTTGTGATGGGGCGACATTATCACCAACCTTGATGAGGGTTAGTACTCATCCACCTAAGTGATAGGGCGGCATCATCACTAACCTACCAAAGGGTTGTATATGTAGAAATCTAGCTTGGTCTCTTCTATACATATGGTAGTCTATATGAACATGAGTTACTTACGCATGTTTTTTATGCATTAATCATTCATTTCATATTGTTGTAGTTTGCCTATTGCCTTTTGATATGCATTTTGATCATGATGCTTAATTTATGTTTGCATTGCATCCTACATACTTAGTACATTCAAACCTACTAACGCATACTCTATGTCTACATGATGTCACCATGTACGAACCGGTGCCCAAGTTGATCATCATCCTTCTCCACATGGCTAGTTCGCTGCTATTTAAGTTTAGTTAGTGAGTCCTCCATTTGGGAGACCTTAGTGTATGCTCTCTTGTTATGTATTGAGGCACTCTTTCTTATATTCTGTTTGACTATGAGTGTGAGCCCTGTTAATTTGTTTTGGCCCCATTCTTATCAATGTGTTGGAGGTGTTTGTTGGACATATTATGTATCTATGATATGCACTTGACTCTTATCTCTTGATTATGGTTTAGTATGATTATGAAAATAATTATGGCATTAAATGATGAGCTTCAAAACCTATGTTCACAAAAAAGATGAAAATGACGTCAATTGCCCAAAAATAGGTTAAAGAAAGATTCTTAAGTTTGAGCTACTTTATCATTGCTACTTATGATTCTAAGAGAATGTTTTAAACATTCCGTAAGATGATTTAGCACCGAGAAGACTAGAGACTGAGACTCATTCTTTTAGTTGAGGCAAGATCCCTCAAAGCTAAATCTCAATGTCTCTAACTGTGTGCGCACCATAGGAGTGTTATATGCTATGCTATTAGATCCACGTAGGTCCAGATGTTATGAAAGATGCAATTGCAAAGTTACTATGTTTTGGATATCTACCTTGCTAAGTAGATTCTCCTTTTTCCAATAAGAGTGTATTGGCCTTTTCCAATGGAAGGAGTTGATGGATTCCATGTAGTAGCTCATATTGTCTTACTGTCGATTATGGTCCATTCCTACAAGTTCATGATCTTATGATATGTCTTCACTTTATGTGTTTTCCTATGCATTATCTCATATTGATCTAAGCCATATCCCATGAGCATGTTTAAGCATATTTCATGACTTGCTTATCTTATATATACCCATATATTATGGTTCATTAGGATAGCATTACAATTTCATCAGTGTGTTGCATCTCATACACTAAGTACATTCAAATGTACTAATACATATTTTCTTGCATGATTTAACCATGTAAGGATAGGTACTCCTCTACTGGCTCATGGCTAGTAATTAACATTCGAGACTAGCTTGTTATTATCTTGAGCCTTTAGTTCGAGACTCCACTCATTTTCTACTATGTTCCATATTTTTGTTTTAGATGTTGTATTTATGGACCTTCTATGGCCTTTACTTTCTACATTGACTCTTTATGGATTTCTTTCTGTTTGATAGAAATCAACTATACTTCCTTTTGTTATGTATTAGCAGAATGCTTACGGACAATATGATGATATTATATTCACCGCTTTTTGATGTTGTGTCATTGCATAAAATAGCCCATAGTCCCTTTTCCTCATGTTTTCCACAAAAAGTTTCAATTTAATGCCAATGAATACTTAAGATGCTTAGATGGCTTGGGTGAGGTGCCTTCAGGTGTCTCATTTTCTATGTGATGACCAGGCCCCTAGGTTGGGTCATTACAACATTAGCCTATGTCCAACCTTCACTAGGCCTTTCTGTAGTTCAACGGTGCCAAAACTCCTGGTACTATAGTGACTCTGTTAGTATAGTCATCAATATAGCGATTATCGTCTCACATCATCATATACGATACATATTAGTATAGGTAGCCACATATAACACATACTTAGCAACCACGCCTCTCAACTTCCACGTAGCATTAGCTCCAAACAACTCACACATGTAAACAAGGCTCAACATAGGTATTCGTCCCAATCACGTGACCTAAGTTACATTTAGACCCCAATAAGTCAACTTACAGCTTAACAGTGCTAACAACCAGCTAGCATAACATATATAACTTTATAGAGCCCAAATAGTGATCATCACCTCCACTGATGAAGAATATCTTTTAACAAAATTTAGTTAGAATATATCGATTAAGGATAATCAGAATCACGATGGAATAATATAGGTTTCTGTGTAAGAGAGCATAACAAGTTAACCCAACATTTAAACAGTCAATTATATGTGCATAAGTAGCATCAATACTTACCTTACCTGTGCCATGCACTAACTCACCCTTACATTCCTTATCATGAGCATACAAAAACAAAACAACATTAAAACCGGCTAACAAAATCGATGTAGGTATCACAGAGTCCAAACGATAATCATAGTCTCAGCATTATATGTATACACTCTACTTATGGACCTCTAATACAAATAGGTTCTCACTAGACATTTCAACTTAGTCTAGAGGTACGGAGAGCCTATCTTACCTGGAAGGCGATCCCGCACGCTTCTAATCAGTCCACCCAAGCTTTTACCTTCCTTGTCTTCTTCAATGTTGCTCAGTTGTCAAAACATAAGTCACAAGGTCATTATGGCTTATTTGGCGATAAAATCTTAGAAAATAGGTGAAATTACATAATTACAACTAAAATGGGGGAAATGGCTCCCACAGCTAAAATACCAAACCAACCCTGATCAAATGATTCCTACCTTACCCTGAGTCTGTAACAAGAGATTGAATCCAAAATAGATCCCAGAAGATAGAGAAACAACTAAACAATGAAGTTGCATTTTTATAGAAAAACATTTCTTAAATAACTTCTGTATCAAATTTTGCAAAACAACAACAAAAGTAACAGAATCAATGCATATCTCAATATTTCTCTCAGAAAATAGAATAATTTAGACACAAAAATTCACTAAACTCCATTGAGAAATGACCGAGATATCGCAATGTAACGTTTTTCACTCATTATCGATATACAACTCGCAAAAAAATAGAAATTTTACCTTCAAATATGCGCCAAATTGGAATCCAACACTTCCATAGCATTCCTATCTAAAATCCATACAACACTAGCCTTTTGAATCACTCAAATATGATATAAAATGAAAACGTTATTGGCGAATGAAGTTGAGAGGACATATATATATATATATATATATCATGTGGCTGGGATTCCTGTGCTAGGTGGAAGCTCAAGGTCGTGCCATGTGGAAGCCTCAGGACATGCTATGTTGCCCCTCTCTTTTCAGCAGTCTTCCTACCTTTTTTTCGATGCTTTGGGCTTATCCGAACACTAATTTTCACAAACTTACTATGAAACCATATGAATTTTGACGTTTTGGATCCGACAAGGTATTTAAAATTTCCAATAGCGCTTCCCACAATCTGATATGGGTCCCACTTTCTTATGAGCAACTTTAACAGAAAGCCCCTGAAGGGTCAAATCGCATCCTGAAGTCCCTGGTATTAAACGAAGGGTCGTTCTAGACCAAACTTGAGATTCTGGAGCTAACCGCGCTATCAAAATTCTCATTCGAGACTTCGTTCCCGAGGGTGTCGACTAAGTCAACTATTAACCAGTTTTGGCGGTAAAATTTGTAAACCATGATATAACTACACTAAACATGATCATAGCCAAATTCGACCATGCTAGACCTAATGAAATAATCATAATTATGCTTTGAGGCCATTTAATAGGACTTTTATCATAAATCTCGTTTTACAGGTATAACTTCTCGATTAACTAAAAATTCTACTTAACTCTCAAACATCCCAACCAATAATCATCCAAATAATCTCAACAAATCACCAATGGCCCGAGGTCACTATACACATGCTCAAATCAACAAAATAACTACAAAATCATAAAAACGACTTGGAGGGTCATTACAACATCCCCAACTAATAATATTTTCATTCACAAATGTACGACTACAAGCACACCTAGAGGCTCCAATCCAAACCACATAGAGATCCTTACCCTTAACTTACGGTAACTAGTTAATACAACGATCCAAAGCATACTCAATGTCCAACAATTGTTCTCGTAATCTCAACTAACAAGAAGTACAACAACCCATCTATCTATAATACAGAATCAGTGTAGCAATCTCTAAGGGATCCTTTATGATGAATCACTCACTCCATCAGCTCAGCTAGCTAGCATATAACAGGAAATCAATAGGTAGGTATACCTTCTATCAACACATTATTAAAGATCCGAATATTCATAGTTGTTCATAACTATAACCTTGTTTTACATATATGGATTTCACTCCGCTCCTAGTTCTGTTACACGAGCAATTCCCACAAATCAACCACAAATGGCTCAAAAGCTAACCACATAACTACAGAAAATAGTTAATATGCCCATACTCACATATAGTGTCTAAACCCTTTTCCCTTGTTGCTGAATCTACTATGCCTGACAACCAAGACAGTCATATTGTAACTAATAGTCAAGATCCCATCTTAATGTAACAGATTACTAATGCAACGACTATAAGTAGTCTCATCATAATAGCATATACTCAGAAATAGAATATATAATCAACAAACCACTCATCAATAATTTCAACAACAATCAAACCCTCACCAATGCAGTAGACACTCAACATACCACCCACTAGTAGGCTTCCTATACCTTTGTTTATACCAGTCACACATATATCACTGCCCCGTCATGGTCCTCAATATTTTTTATCATTCAAACATATGTGGAGTACAATGGGTGACAGAGGTAAAATACTCCTAGTTACTACCCGTTGGCCTCAACCCAGATAACCAGAGCTACCGCGAGTTAGTAATATGTGGTTCATAGCCGATCTCCACAACCCAACCAGGCACATGTTGCCTCAAAAGGATCTAGCAGTTCTAATATTTAACAGATCAATCACCATCCCTTAGAACTTAACAAATCAAACCCTATCAAGTATGGTGATCTACGGGTTACTACAACAAATACAACTAGTACATATAAGTCATCAAATCCATGCTACAATAAAGCATTAGTCAGCCTAACAAGCATAATTAGTCACTCATAATGGCCATCACGGGTCCAGGTGAAATCTCCAAAATAACCTATGCCCAAAACCTCAACCAATGGAAACCTAACCTCCTCTATAGCACAAACACACCTCTTTCTTTGGCAATAACCAAAAATCAATGGAAACATATCTAAGGGCTCACAACTATGGCAATGTGTCCCTCAATAGGACCTCAGCTATCATATCACAAGCATGAACAAATATACTAAACATCCGATCGATCCAATCTCTACACCTGCATATACAAAAGAATACCAACCAATGCCTCGGCAATGAGCCTCTACTACGGTACTGGTGACATATCCAGTATAACCAAGGTGGCTTAATCATCTATCGCACATGATAAAGAGAGAATCAATCCATACCTAAGATAGAATCAAATTGAGCCGATCCAACAATATCAACTTGTCCGGCTATCATAATCCTAGGGAATCACTGCACCTAATCCCCTACTATAAACATGAATCCCCCTACTATGCCAATGCATAACCCAAGATAGGAGATGCTCGTAACCCATACTCAAATAAGCATGAGATAAGAAATACATATAACTGTGTAGAACCATAAAACAAATACTAGGTAACCCGATACGATGATCAATGTTCCACTGATAAGTGTAGCTAGGAATCCGAATAATAATATACAAGCTAGTTAACAACAATAACAAGTCCTCAAGATAGAATGACAAACAGCTCAGATGATAATCATAATAAATATCCTAACCAACAATAGACAATCCAATTAAAACTACAAGTATAACGTTTATCTCATAATTAGGATCCCAACTCAGTCACTAGAGAATCAGGAGAATAGTATATGAACAGAATCGCAATGGTAGAATCATAACAATAGAGTCACAAGGTATATCCAAGAGTATAACTAACAACCATCAACTCAAATATTATAGAACACTAGTATTGGACTACCCAACTCTAGTAGTCAAGTACCAAACTGAACATATGAACAAATCACAAGGTATAGGCTTATATTTAGCCTATAACAGGGTATAATCATAACATACGTGACAAGTACCCAGAGCCATACCAAGCATAGCATATTCATCAATATCAGAAAGCCAACAAGTCATGCCAGTAGTTAAATAATCAAATCCATGTATATAGTTAGCATCAACACCTAGCTTACCTCAGTCGTAACTTATCTAACATTTCTAATCTTTATAGGAGTATTCAAAGCCCCCATAACATTTAAACATCAACTAACGTGCCTATATAGGTATCACAGAGTCCCAGCCTCAACAAAATATTACATAGTACAATACACAGTCACAACCAAACAAGTAATTGATCACGAAGCCTGTCTCTGAGGCTCCCACAATCTTGATGCCTCTATTATCTCTATTAAAGCTGTAAGAAACTCATGTGCATCCTCTCCTACCACCCCTGAAAATCTTTGTGGAGTCAATCTCAAAAACTACCCAAGAACCCGTTTTATACATGTATAACTTCTTGGTTAACTCAAAAAAAATCCACTTAACTTCCAAATAACCTAACCAATAACCATCCCAACAGTCCCAACAAATCACCAATGGCCTGATGTTACTATACACATATTCAAATCCACAAAATAACTTCAAAATCATAGAAATGACCTAGATTATCATTACAATCTTTAATTATTTTGGAGTATATCTGATTGTTATTGATATTTTTTAATAGTTTTTCTATCATGTAGAGAGGAAATCGGTAGAAATTAGAAAAAAAAGATGCAATATAAGTCTAAGTATTTAAAATAAAAAGAACTAACGACAAGCCTGAGAAGTGGGCATACCTCTGATAGACTTTTCACTTTTGGGTTCCTCAATTAAAATTATATCAAATGTACCAAAATGCTATTTAATATTATAACCTTAAAAGTTCTACGTGAAAAACTGAAATTCAAGACGTGCAAAAAAAAGGACATTATCTTTTAGAAAAATCAAAAATAAGTAGATCATTCTTTTTTAAAGTAAATGAGTGTGTGTATATATATATATACACGTGTGTGTGTTTGTGTATTTTCAGTTAAAAAGAATATAAAACACGTGTGCAATGCATGTCGCACAACAACTAGTACATGTTAAAAATGGCATAGCTTTGAATAGTAGAGTTAAAAATGGTTATGTGCAGTTCACCCATTCAAATGTGGCCTTTGGCCCACTTCATGATGCCATTATATGTCTTCTTTATCTATTCCTTGAAATGTCCTTATTTACATGTTTAACGTCAGCCACATTATGAAAAATTGAAGAATATATATTAAGCCAAAAGAAAGGTTTAATAATAATAATAATAATTTACTGGCAACAAGAAGGGTATTTTTGTAGCCTCATCTTCTGGTGTTATTGTCCTAGTTTCAAGCATTCTGTTTTTCCTCTTATAGGAAACACAAAAAATGAATTTTCCAGACTCAAGCTCCTTTGATCTTTCCAAGAGATGAGTTATGGGAGCAGAAAGAAGAATTCAACATAACAAGACAAGAAAAGAGAAAGAAAGTGCGTTCTTTCTCTAATAAATTTTATTTTTCTACTCATTCATGGGAAGGAAAATTCCTTTGGAAGGAGAGGTTCATCCCAATCATCCCATCATATATTTCTTATTTTTAACAGCTTGGATTACTGCAATTATTGGTATAGTTTCTTCTCTTTGTGGTCTTTTGGAAAGAATCAAAGGATCCTCTAACCCTTCTGTCGGAGATATCAAAGAAAATGTAGTTCATGTTCTTAGCACTTCCCCGAATGAGCCAAAAAATAAAACAATTTCAAATGAAGAATTAATCGATAAGAAAAGTAGTGATGAGGAAAATATGTTGCAACAACCATTGCCGCCACCACCATCTATGAGGGCTCATAACTTAAGGACTAATTCAATGGCTGCTCCTACTCGAATTTCTAGGTCAAATTCGAGCATAGAATCTCTACAAAAAAAATTAAGTACAAGTATAAGTATGAAGGCTTTTTCTGGGGCATTATCACGTCGTCATGAAGAGTGTAATTCCAAGTTGAAACATGAAGAATCAATTTGGAAGAAACAAATCATCTTAGGAGAAAAATGTAAAGTCCTAAATAATTATGAAGATGATGACACAATTCTATATGACGAAAATGGGAACAGAATCTCAACTTTTCATCCCAAACAACTCAGTGTGATGTCTATGTCAACACAATCATCAGAGATAGATGTAATTGCAATTGCAAAATGATATTTACATAAAAAGAAGGAATAAGAAACTAGTTTGGAGCAAAGCACAAAAACTATGTATAGAGCAATTTTGTTTCTTCTGAATGATGGTGAGTTAAAATGGTTTCCTTCAAATTCTTTTTTCATTATTTTGTGTATATAAAGAAAGTACTTAACTTGTAATTCTTATTAAGTACATTTCTCCCGTCATATCCATTTTTCTTTCATAAGCTCGATCCTCCATGGGATCTAATCCCACAACATACTATCAAGGACGTACCAATTGTCTGCTCATATTTCTTGTTTACCATTGACTCGTTATGGACATGAAACCAATGAATATAATTTAGATCCATTATCTCATAATTAATTCTTGTGAAATTTTATTTCAATTGATTGAACATAATTTTATATTTTTATTTATACAATACGAGTCTCTAAAAACATGCATCGCACGTATATTACATGCTAATTAATTTAAAATTTTAAAAATATTATATACAGATCTTCCACATTTTTTTTTCTCTAGCCGTATCATATTCAAATATTTTTAAGTATTGGTTTAGCTCTTTTCTGGCATCCAAAATGAAAGTTCTTCTTACTTGCTTATTATCTTTTGACCTGAACTCCTTTTACTCCTCATTTTCTATTTCTCAAGCTTTTGTTTGTCTATTGAGGGTTGCTAATAATCCTTATTTTTTTAAATTTTTTGTCAGTTTAGCTAATCAATGATCATCTGTAATTCATCCTTAGGGGATAATGTATAGCGATTATTGTATTTCATATGGCAATTTACCTACCCAAGAAAAATGATTCTCCGAAAGTAGAAAAGTTAATATTAAAGGAGTAATTGGGATTGGATAATAAATAGAGTAAGAATCAAAAGACCTCATCTTTTTCAATTGCATTAACATAGGAGCAGAGGACATCTGCAATGGGTTGTAGCTACAATGAGTTAGGGTTTTTTTTATATATATACTCTTCTAAGTGGTGCGACCTTTTCACTTACAATGTCACTCTTGTGTCAAATTCTCCAAAATACACTTTTTTTTTGGAATTCGCCGACTTGATATTTTTGAAGAGGTTAAAAAACATGGATATTTTGTCCTTGTTTTAATCAATAGCTCAAAGTATTAGCAAGTTATACAAAACAATAGGTATATAAGAATAACAAATATATGTATGGCCACGTATGGTCTTTATTACCTCTTTTGTAGTTTGTTTTGGTATGGCGCATCCTATCAAGGAAACTATTTCTATCGAAAATGTTTATAGGATATATGATATTATTGGGTTGGTATTACAGGAAAGACCAGAGCTAGAGATATTGCATTTATTCAATCTCCTTTGTTGGACATCAACATAGAGAGAACTACTGAAATTATGAGTATGACTTGTGGTAATGATTTATCAGTGCTTGAGGTACTACCTTGATCTCCACTTCCATATGCGGCCAACCCAATCACAACTCCAAATACATATTCACAAAATGCAGAAAATATGTTGTTTACTATCAAACTCTTACTAGCATTAGTAAAGAAAGTCCTTTTTGTTGACCATATCTTGAATAAAACGTTCTATAAGTAGTTTACTTTTCATAAACTTTCTTGAATGATTGTTTTCTACGAATTGGAAAATGCCGCACCCCTCATGTGCTTCAGAATAACCTATAAGTGCATTTCATGAATATCTCAAAATTCATGCTTGATTTAAAAAAATTTAATTTATATTCTTGTTTAGGGAGCAAAATTGAGTGTGAAAAGGGTCACCCTCGAATTTTAGAAGGCCCGTAGCGAAAATTAATTTTCACAATGGGAATGATTTCCAGTGGCCCTACGCGCCTAGGCCGAGACGCGCCTGGGGCATGCCATAGTGTAATCTGGCATGCACACCTGGTTCGCGTTGTCCCTGGGGGGCGAACCAGTGCAAAATTTTCTAAAGTTTTCTTATTTCGTCCAAGGGCATTTCGATAATAACCCAATGCCCATTTAAACGTGAACACCTTTATACTTAGCCATTTCTCATCTTCAAACTCTCTAGAAATACTCTCAAAATCCTCCCAATACACTATCAAACCACCCATACAATCTCAAGAATCTCAAGAGTACACTTTGGATTTCAAGTACCCAACTCAATCTTCAATTCTTCTCCAAGTTTGAATCAAGATATTCCAAGTTTAGATATGTTGGTCTTCCTCCATGGGTCCTTTTACCCATGGAGCCCAACCCTCTCTTTTGATGAAAATTTCATAAATTCAACTTTCATTCTTCCTGGGTATCTCTTGCTATGTATTATAAATGAGAATTATGTTACGTTTTATCAAGTATTGATTGATTATGCATGAATGTCCATTTTAAACTTATCCCATGAGTTGATTTATGTCTATTAAGACTATGCATGATATGGGCTATAAAAACTATGAACTATTGTGAACTTTTGAGATGGATTTCATGATATCCAAAATAAGATTTTGCTACTATGTTGGTGGGTTGATTTGCATGACTCTAAGATGGATGATTTTACACTGTTATGGTTATTACTCTATAAACAGCATGGCTTGTACATGTGCTCAAATACCCACCATGTTTGATTAAATTACATGACAAGGATTTTCAAGTTGAAGATGAATTATTATATGATTTGCAAGTCAAGTGATTTCATAATAATTATGGTCTCCCAAGCATGTCTTAAACTCATGAAAGATTTCTATGATTTACAAGTGACAAGTTGAGACTTATTCTATAATTATACCCTCTTTTGAGCAATTATATCTATTTGAGGGTTCAAGCATGATTACTATTTTACGCATGTTCAAGTTAAGCTCACTAGTAAACGTCAAGCATGGTATAAGTTTCTACCCTCATGTTAACTGCAATACATACTAGCAGGGCTCAAGTTCATGTATTGTTTTCTACCTTCTAGTATAAGGTACATATCCATATAGGGGTCAAGTATATGAATGAGCTACTCATACCATGTTATCTAGTCTTTACAAGTTATTCATGTTGTGATTAAATCTATACTTATTTCAAGTATTCTGTAGAATTACACGTAGCACCAATTGAGGCTTAAGGTGAGGGCTCGACTCAAGGGGTTCTTATATAAAGTCTGAGTCTCTAAACTATGTGCCACCATAGGATTATATATTTCCTTAAAAGGGCTTACTAGTGGATCCATCTAGGTCATGTTACCCATAAAGTGGGGTCAAGTATGGTTTACCTTGGTAAGTAGAGCACATATTCTCCGGTGGGGTGTCATGCATTAGGATTCCAAGTAGTAGCTTGTTTGGTCTTGTATGTCGTTTAAGGTATCCTCTCACATATGTATGTTGTGTTATGCAAGTTGAATGTCTACATGTATGTTTTATTACAAGCATTGATCATACATGCCATATTAAGATTATATCCATTGTCTATGATTATGCATTTCAATTATTATGGTTGATGTCCTTGTTGCATTGTACCCCGCATACTTAGCACATTCAAAGTACTAACGCGCATACTTAGCACATTCAAAGTACTAATGCATACTCTATGCATACATGATATCACCATGTAGGTACCAGAGCTCCTATTGATCTTCCTCCTCCACGTGTATAGTTTGATTCATTTGAAAAAAGCTTTTGGTTAGTCCTCAACTCTGAGGTCATTATCTATTTTCTTTTCATGCTATGTTGAGACTCCTACTTATTTTTTGATACTTAATATTTGAGGGTGAGCTTGAAAAGTGTCTTGACCCCTGCTCCATTCTATGTAGAGGTGTTGTTGGTTAGGTTGCATGGGTTGCCTTTGTCCATCATTTTAGGTCGTGGTGCTTAATTCACTTCTCATTTTTGCAGATCCTTCCAAAAGGGTCTTGGTACCAATGTCAAGCTTAGCATGACTTTTCATTCTCAAATGAGTAGTCAAGCCGAAAGGACCATCTAAACTCTTGAGGATATGCTTAGGGCTTGTGTTTTAGAGTTGAAGGTAATTGGGATGAACAACTTCCACTTATTGAGTTTGCTTACAACAATAGCTACCACACTAGTATTGGCATGACTCCCTTTGAAGGTTTATATAGTAAGTATTGTAGATCCCCAGTTAGGTGGTTTGAAGTGAGGAAATGGTTATGGTAGGCCTGGATTTAGTTATGGAAGCATTGGTGAAGGTGAGGTTGATAAGGAAGAGATTGAAGACGGCTCAAAGTATATAAAATTCTTATTCCAATGTGAGGAGGAGAGAACTTGAATTTAATGTTGATGATTGGGTTTACTTGAAAGTCTCACCCATAAAGGGTGTGGTCCGGTTTGGCAAGAAGGGGAAATTGAGCCCAATAAAGTGTTGAATATCATTAGAGTTTTTTGTGGGAACTTATAGTATTTCAAGGAGAATTGGTAAGATTGCCTGTGAATTAGAGTTTCCTATGGATATGAGTATGGTTCATCTGATCTTCCATGTGTCTATGTTGAGGAAATGTGTTTGTGACCTAACTGCTATAGTGCCCTTAGAAGTTGTGGGTGTTGTGGAAGATAACTTGACCCATGAGGAGGTCCTGGTAGAGATATTGGATAAACAAGTGAAAATGTTTAGAAACAAAGATGTAGCATCTGTCAAAGTCCTTTAGAGGACTCAACAAGTTGAAAGTGCCACTTGGGAAGCCAAAGTGGACATGATAAGGCAATACCATACCTCTTGAAATTCCCCAAAAATGTTCTTTGGAAATGCCCATAATCATAATTTCCATATATCTCAAAATCCGTGCGTGATATCAAAAATTCAACTTCATATTCTTGATTGAGGGGCAAAATTGAGTGGGAAATGGCTATATTCCAGATTTTAGAATACCCGTAGTGAAAAATAAATTTCACAAAACTTTTGGAACAGTATGGGTGCCTGATGGCCTCGTGAAATGGACCCATCATAGAGTAGTGCCAGGACTTTCTTAATTATCTGATTCGGCCTATAGGCATTGGGGTCATATCCTCATGCTCATTTATACGAGAAATATCCCATATTTAGCCATTTTTTACTTAAAAACCCTCTCTAAAACCTCTCAACTATTTTATTAAAAACTTCTATTCAAATTCAAGTATCTCAACCTTAATTCCGGATCTAAAGAACTCTATTTAAGCTTCAAGTCTCCTTCAAGTTTACATCAAGAAAACTCAAATTTGTGGTATGTGGGTTTCATCCATTGGGTCCTTTCGCTCATGGAGCCCAACCTTTCTATTTTATTAAAATTGCATGATTTTAAGATTTATTACTTATGGGTATCTATTATTATGAAATATGAGCATGATATATGTTGGGTTTTATCAAATATTGTTGATTATGCATGAATATCTATTTTTAAGCTTATACTATGAGTTAATCTTTGTCTGTTGAGACTATACTTGATTCAAGTTATGAAATCCATGAACTATTGTGAAGTTTTGATATGATTTACGAGTTACCCATGATGGGGTTTTACCATGATGTTGGTGTGACTTTATGATGCATTGATTTCACTATTTCATGATCTATACTCTTGCATTTTGCATGATTTGAAGACGTACTCATATATCCCCATCAAGTGTTCGATGAAATGTCAATTCAAGAATTCTCAAGTTATTTACATGTTTTACAAGTCAAGTGACTTCATGATGAATATGGGCTATCAAGTATGTTATGAATTCATGAAATTATCTATGATTATGCAAGTATCAAGCTAAGCCCTATTTTCAAGATTTTACCTCTTATGAGTCATTCATGTCAAGGCAAGGGTTCATGCATGATTATAATCTATTCTAATGTTTCAAGATAGGCTCACCATTAGAGGTCAAGAATGTTTAAGAGCTAATCATGTCATGATTCCATGTTTGTTACAAGTTGTTAAAGTTATGATTATTTCAAGTATTCCATGGGATTAGACTTAACACCGATGGATTGGATGTCGGGCGTGGACTATCTTCAAGGTTCTATATTCCTTTCCTCAAACTATGAACCAACATAGGATTATGTTATACCCTTGCTATACTAGTGGATCCATTTAGTGCACTTTATCATGAAATCAACCCCGAATTGGGACAGGTTCCGCAAAAGGGGTTACTTTTCTGAAATGTGACAAGCTCCTGTAAGGTGATGTATGGTTTTCCTTGGCAAGTGGAACACCTCTTTATTAATGAGGGGTAATCATCGGGATTCCAAGTTATAGCTCACTTGGTCTTAGTCTTTGTCGGTTGAGGTCTATTCCCACATTTGTATCATGTTCTATACAAGTTGAATGATTTATAAACATGTTTTACTTCAAGCATTGATCATGCATGCCATATTGAGATTATGCTTATCTATTACCTATTACTATGCATTTTGACTATATTGGCT
>JAPFFP010000094.1:4013899-4028086 GCA_026153255.1 Solanum medicagineum | reverse complement strand
CCTGTTCTTGGGTGAGATTTAAGTTATGAAAATTCTCAGTTTGAGTTTATTTATTTTAAAAGCTTCCGCACATTATACTTATTATTGTCCCTTTTAAATTAAGGCTGACTTGCTCTGGTGGAATTGAGCGAGTGTCATCACGCCAATTTTCGGGTCGTGACAGTCATATGGTATGCTCCCAAATATTTTCCTTCGAATGAGGCTAGTAGTGAATGTGGAGCTTGAGGTTGTTGGCCTATCACTAGCTCAAATGGCATACGCCCTATGGATTCACTTTGTTGCAGGTTATAAAAGAATTGAGCAATGCATAAGAGTTTTTCCCAATCCTTTTGATGAATGCTCACATAATGCCTCAAGTAGTACTGTAGTAATGCATTGTCTAGCTTTGTCTATCTACAGATGAAAACTAATAGAGAATTGCAACTCTATACCAAGTATGCCAAAAACTCTCTTCAAAAGTTTTTAGTGAAGCAGGGGTCTTGATAACTAATTGATATGCCTCGATAAGCTCAAATACTTCACTATATTTGTAAAGAATAACTCAACAACTTCCTTAGTTGTCAACTAGGTGAAGTGACCATAAAACTGACATATTTAGAATCTATCCACAACCACCATGATGTGCCATAACTGTCGGACTTTGATAGATAGGTGATGAAGTTCATAATCATACTCTCCCATGGACATTTTGCAACTAAAAGCGACTCTAAATGTCCTCCGAGTTTCTCTGCTCAAGCTTGTTCTGTTGGCGCACAGGACAAGTTTACATATAGCATTTTCTATCCTCTTACATTCGCAGCTAGTAGTAGACTTATTCAACCAACGACCTAGTGTGACGTTGCCTTAGATAACGAGCCCATAAGGTGTCATGACTTTTCTTCATAATACCATGTCTACATCTCCAAACTTGGCAGCATGGACTCTCTGTCTAGTGGTGAGCAGTATAACATCCTCCATATAAAAGCATCTTGGTTTCCTTTGTGTGGCTAACTCTATGAGTTGCTTGGCTACTGGATCTTCTTGCATCATATCCTTTACAACATCCAAAATATCTTAACTTATTATAGTAATGACAACAAGTTCTTTTTTCAGTTCAAGACATCGATCACGATATTACCCCTACCCCACTTATACTCTAGTATATAATTAAACTTGGTCAATAAGTTCTGCCATTTAGTTTGCTTCAATGTAAGTTTTTTTTGGTCTGAAAGTCACTTTGCTTTAATGTAAGTTTTTTTTGGTCTGAAAGTCACTAGTGGTCACATTGTCAGTCTTGGCCACAAACTTTGATACGAGCAAGTAATGTCTTCATGTGCAAAGGCAATGCACAGTGACAATCATCTCTTCTTCTTATACTGTCATGTTAGTTTATCTCCTTTGACTTGCGCTCTCAAATTCTATGGGATGCTTATCTTGCAACAAGACACCTTTAATGGCAAAGTTAGACACATTATATATACCACAAATGTCTTGGTAAAGTTGGACAATGCTAAAGTTGGCTTCTTCGTCATAATTTTCTTAAGGCCTTTAAATGTCTTTTGACAGTGTTCCTTCCAAATCCATATTATTTTTCTTTAGAAACTCAGTCAAGGGTGCTACTTTGGTTGAATATGGACTGATGAACCATCAATAGTAGTTAACAAGGCCAAGAAAAGCCTTAACTCAATTACCTTTGTAGGTGTCTCCCACCCTTGAATAGCACGTACATTAGCCTCATCTATGCATAACTCACCATTGCTTATGACATAGAACAAGAAGTGTAACTTTGATTGTGAAAACTCACACTTTTCTCTGTTGATGTATAATTCATTCTCTCGCAAGACATGAATTTTTTTATGTGCTTTATATGCTCCTCCAAGATGTTACAGTATCTTACTATATCATCTAAAATTATGAATAGATTAAAATAGGGATGAAAGGTCTTATTCATAAGGAAGCAAAAATTAAAAACACACCAAAAATTTAACCTACAGTGGACAAGTCCACGAAGCAGACTAGCTCTGCCATTGTTCATTTTTTTTAAACACGTAAATTGGACTCAATGAATGCATTTTATGAACAATTAATAAAATCATATTGAAGAATGTGATTTATGAGTAAAGTCCATGATGCATATTCGGCGCGCACTCTTTTGGTTCTGAAATCTTTTAAAAAATGCAAGCACAAAAGTTTTTCTCGGGTCTGCGACGCGGACCTAGTTCACCATAGTTTAATTTTTTTTGTCTTCTCTTATTTTAAAATATTTTTAACTAGGATCGTACGAGGTATTAAATATCTATGCTAAAGTGATAACTATTATTATAAGAGAACTCGTACAATGGTAGAAACTTGTCCTAATGGCCATCCAAAGTCTATGATACAAGATATTTAGCATGTCTTCCAACACTTGGATGATTTTCTCTGACTGCTCATCAGTCTGTGGGTGAAAAGTTGTATGGAAAATGAATTGTATGCCCAACTTCTCATGTAACTTCTCCCAAAACTTGGAGATGAACTGAGTACCATGATCTGAGATGATAGAGAGGGGCACACTATGCAACCTCACTATCTCCTTCACGTAAAATTTTGTCAATTGCTGCACATTATAAAGCTCATATCAATACCTTGATTATTATGTGTAAGTAGTGATATTTTATTTTCTTTATGCAGTCATACTTCAAGTTTGAGATCACTATAACTCTAGAGTAAAAGTTCATGTTTTACTAAATGAAAGTTTAATGTAAAACACATGTCATTATCTATAGTAGTCTTCTTTAGGTTGATAGACTCTCTTACTTAATATAAAAAATAAGTGAGCAATTGTTATTGTGATATTTTTGTAATATTAATATTTATTAGTATTAATTTACATTACTTTGGGATAACAAAATACATTAGTATTAATTTGCATTACTATGGGAATAAAAATGCTATAATCTGGATGTTGCTCTTTCATGCCCATTAGTGGACAATTTATTAATAAAGTTTGCATCAGTAATACATGTATTAGTTATGTTTGTATTAATTATACATAGAATATTTTTATGCATCCTTTGGTTTGGTGTATTAAAAATAGCATGCATTGCATAAAAAATGTATTTACAAAATGCGCTCCACATTTATGGTTGAAAAGATATAAAAATAATTTGAGGGACAATTAGATTTTTAACTATGCTAATGCATGCATTAAATCTCCTTGCATTACTAAAATTTAGAAATTTATGGTATTAGTAATGTACACTTTAATACACAATAGAGTGTATAACTAATGCAAACATTAGTCATATATAGCATAAAAAGTGTACTAAACATGGTACATGTTAAGTAGATAAGCATATGGCTTTTAATATTTTGATGATTAACAAACTGAGTTAAGGACCAGAAAGACCGCCGGACTGATTTGCTGAGTTGAACATGGGAGACAACTAGTTCAAAAAGCTCCTAGTTGGTGAGATGTCCATCACGATTGTACTGAAGGACCAGTGGTCCATGCACTGTACCGAGTGCAATATAAAAGGAGTTTGTCCAAGGAATAATTTCAAGTTTTCAAGAATAATATACAATTGAATATTCTTGTGCTAAAAATCTCTCTCTTGGCTCCTTGTGAAAGAAGATACAATTACTGCAGATGAGGGATTTGATAGAAGACTTCTATAGTTTTCTTGTTTGATAGCTGTTGTGTTGTTGTGCAAAGTGTAAGATCATTCCTAAGTTATAAAGGAACGTGATCATTGTTGTTTATCATAGTCTTGAATGTTGTACACCTTGTAGACAGTGTGTAAGTCTCAAGATATGGTTATTTTTTAGTCTAACTTTATCGGGGTATGAGAGTGTAGACTAAGGTGTGTGTTGTTGCTCATTGCTTTAGGTGACAAGTAGGTGTTGTGAGAAAGTAAGAGAAATAGCTATGTGAGTTGTATTTCTTTACTTTGCTCACTAGTGGATTTGGTTTTGGGAAATCCTGTTGAGATAGGTCGCGGTTGTTCCTCTCTTGAGCAAGGAGTTTTTCCACATAAAATCCTTGATTGCTTACTTATTTCCTGCTATTTACTTTCTTCTAGCTTTTTGCTTATAGTATTTAAAGGGACTAGATCCCTTATTGGGCTAGCAGCATATTAACTCATCAGGTGGTATCAGAGCAAGGATCTCTATTAGGTTCACATCTAGAGATTCTTAGTGAATATGACTACTCCACTTAACTTAGAATAAGGACAATCATCTACGAGGCCACCAAGATTTAATGTCAAGTTCTATGGGTGGTGGAAAGGTCGCATGCACGACTTTCTAATCGTGGAAGATAGTGAACTATGAGACATTTTTCTTGATGGACCATACATTCCTATGACTAAGGTGAAAGGGGGAGAAACAACTAAGCAAGTTCCCAAGATCCGGCAACAATACAATAAAGCTGATAGTAAGAAGATTGAGAAAAACTACAAAGCTAAGAAACTGATTGTGTGGGATAGGAGCTGAAGAGTATAATCGAATCTTTGCTTGTGAATTTTCCAAAGAGATTTGGGATTGTCTAAGGAATGGATATGAAGGAACTGAACAAGTGGAGGACTCTAAAGTTGATATGTTGACTTCTTAATATGACGACTTTATCATGATGGAAGGAGAATCCATACACAACATAGAGACCAGGTTCTCAGTCATAACTGATGAGCTGAAATGTTTAGGAGAACCTATCAGTCAAAGCAAGCAAGTGAGAAAGATTCTTAGAGTGCTTCCCAAGTCTTGGGAAAACAAAGTTGATGCTCTTACAGAGTCAAAGAATCTGAAAAACTTGACCATGGGTGTGCTTATTGATATACTTCAAACTCATGAGCTGAACAAGAAGCATGCTACAGCTAAGAGAGAAGGAAAGAAAGCCAAATCATTGGCATTGAAAACTGTTCATAGCGAGGAGGAAATTGATGGTATAGATATGACCTATAAGAGATTAAAGAAAATCATTAAGAAGAACAATGGCTTTGCAAAGAAGGGCAATGTGGGTCTATCTCAAGGTAATGCTGACTTGTATCATGGATGTGGGAAAGCAGGATACTTTATTAGAGAATGTTCTCATGGTAAAGGTGATCATAAAGATGGCTCAAGGTTTGTCAAAGACAAATAGAGGGACCCGGTTCCAGAAAATTTAAAGAGAAAGGTAGTTGCTGATCAGATTGTGATAAAAGCTCTGGGGTCTGGGCAATTCCTCCAATAGATTTGAGGATGAAAAACAACCTGAGGACTCATCCATGCTTGCTGTGAAGGATGATGATAAAGTATAAGATGGTCTATTTGCTTTCATTGCTCAATCAGATAGTGAGGAAGAAGAAGAGGAATAGGTAACACTACTAGATTTAAAAGATAACTTAGATCTCTACTATACCAAAAAGTTGAAAAAGTTAGCATATGTTCTTATTGACTCAATTTGTGAATTAATTGCTGAAAAGGACTTATTAAACAATAGTGTGGATGTGTCACAAGATGAAAAAATTGTTTTAATAAGTCAAATATCTGATTTGGAACTTAAGGTGGTGGCTCTTTTGAAATTGAAAAAGACTAACTTTTAAAATTGATGGAGTCTGACACCAGTCTGATGCTAAGTTAAAAAGAAAAATTAGTGAAAATGAGCATGCCTTAGAGGAGAAACTGAAGGAGGCTGAATTGAAGCTGAACTTAGCTTTAGAAAGGAATGTTGTGATGGAAAAAGACCTGATAAAGGTTAAGGAGGATCTGACCAAGTCCATTAAGTGGACTGCATCTTCCAAACTATTGGGTGGTATGTTCGGTAACTGGGGTCATGAAAAGAGAGGTCTAGGTTTTGTCAATAAAATTGATCACCACAATCCCTTCAGATGTGTTTTTGCCACTGATAATCTTTTGTGTTTGCATTGTGGGAGAAATGGTCGTCCGAGAGGCAGCTGTGAAGTTCTCAAGAGAACTCTTAACAAATAGCAGTCTAATTACTCAGGAAAGAATGATGTGAATGAGGGACCAGGTCCTAACCTAAACTGAGTAATAGGCCTTTGCCTAGTTGAACCAAGAAGTTTGTGATTAGGCCTCTATCTCATTATTGGGAGCTCAGATTAAAATGGGTTTCCAAGACTAACAAGTGATCATTTGTAGGAACAGTTTGGAGGAAGCAGTCAGTGCTGTTTTATGGACAATGGATGCTCAAAGCACATTATTGGAAGGACCAAAAACTTCCTCACATTAAAGGAGTTTGAGAGTGGAAATGTTTCTTTTGGAGGTGGTTAGAAGGGTTACATCATGAACATAGGAAAGAATGGCAAGAGTGATGTAACACCCCGAAAAATTATCGAAATGCCCCTAGAGCGTAATCGTTTGCATAATGCATCTTCCCAAACTTCGATGGGAAATTCAAAATCAGATTTGCAATCAGCGAGAAAAATTGAGTGGGAAAATGGCCTTAACCCAATTTTACAGCAACCAGGTCAAAAAATAATTTTCGCTAATTAATCTGAAAATAGTGTCAATCCACTCCCCTAGCATGACGCAGATAGGGTGCGGAGTGACATTTATATTTTCTTAAAAAAAATTTGATAGGAAGTTTAAAGTTCGTTCGAAGGAGATATTGGAAAAAATACACTGGTCCGTGCCCCTTGCGCTTCGCGACCAGAGCAAATTTTGTGAAAATTTTCTTTTAAGTTTGGGGAGGACTTTTTGGTCATTCCCCATCCTATTATAAGTCTCAAAATGTACTTTAAAGTCTTTTATTCATACAAAGGGTTTCAAAAACCCATTATTTTTCTAAGTATAAGAGCATATTCCTGAGAGAAGAATAAGAAGGGTTTGAAGGTTCAGAGATTGAGAGTCAATTCTTGAAGAAGATTAGTAGAATCTTCATCCCAGATATGTAAAGGCTACCCAGAACATGAGATTGTTCTCCCATGTGCCCCTGTGATTGAATTAGGTTGATAGTTGATAGGTGATGGGTCTTGTTTTATAGTTCTTGAATATTATCTTGAAAATTACTATTATTCTACATATATTTTCGTGAATTGATGACCATCATAACTTGAATTTCTTGTTTAACTGATTATTTGCACTATTGTATAAACTATACATGTTTAATTGCTGAAGATTACTTGAATGAACCAAGGGGTTGGTGTCTAGAGCCTTGATTATGTAAGTTTGCTTGGTTGTTGTGGTCTGGGTCCTGAGATGAATGTGTTGATGATTGAAGTTGATGACATTAGTGTCCTTAGGGTCTAAATGATGTTGAAATTAGTCTTGAAAGAATGGTCCTAATCTTTAAGTTGATAGATGATAAGATAAGTTGAGGTTTCTTGCCCAAAGAGGCTAGGTGATGGAAATTCTTGATTGATTGATTGACAGTTTATGAGCAAGTCAAGTCATGGGAGGAGTATTGAGCATCGAAATGGGTAAGAGTGAGTCCCACTCACACTTGTTAACTACGTGGCCAGCGTTTGAGAGGATTAGACTCTAATGTTGATGTGATAATATGAGTCTTGAGTGATGGTGATGTGATAGTGTCCGACTCCTTATTCTGAGTTGAGATTGAGTAACTGATGAGCTGATGTCATTTCATGTCTTCTTACCTACATTGTTTACTTTAGCCCGTTTTACATATAATATATTCCACGCACTAATGCCTTTTTGGCACTGGATCATTTCTTGATGCAAATTCAGTAGACCGAGGACTTCGACAGGCGAATCATTGAGGTTCACAGTTCTTTGATCGCAGAATGGTGAATCCTCCACTGTAATCGGAGGATATTTCTTTCATTATTTTGTTTGAGTTATTTCTTTTGAGTTATGGTAGCCATGGCTTGTCATGGTACCTCCTTAGACAGTAGTTATAGAGGCTTCATAGAAATAGATAGATGATGGTTGATGTTGGGGTCTCTTTTTCCCCTTTCTCCTCGTTAAACTGAGTTCTTTCATTATTCTCGTTTCATATGATGATATAGTTGATGAGCCTTATAGCCCACTGGTAGCTTAGATTATTTCCTTATTATCTTCCACTGATTAACTGGTTGAACGAGTCTGATGGCACTAGGTGGTTCGCTTGGGGACTACCACAAGTTTTCGAGTGCTAGTTACGCCTAAGGTACCCTCCTGGGCATGACAAACTTAGAATCAGAGCACAGAGTTCGAGTGTCCTAGGGAGTCTATGAAACTGTGTCTAGTAGAGTCTTATTTGTGGGTGTGTTGTGCACCACACTTCATAAGCAGGAGACTATAGGACATTAGGAAGTGTTACCCCTCTTCTATAATATAAATTCGTGTGATAGAGTTTTACTCTATGGAAATCCCATTTTAATTCATGTGTTCCACGTTTGCAGAATATGCCGCCAAAAAGTAAAGCTGCTTAGAGAGATGCCTCATCCCCAACTGCTGAGAATGCCCAACCAGAGGTCCCAATTCAGATAGAGACGAGGACACGGGGATGGCCTGCTAGGACTCTGAGGTCCCATAGGCCCCCTACATAGCCCCAACCAGCTCCCACTACTAAGGCAAAGTTTAGGGGATCCATCACTATGCTAACTCAGCTAGTGGCCTTCCAGTATAACATCCGAGGTTTTCAAGCTCCCAGTTCTAGTTCATAGGAGTCCTCAGCTGCAACCCGACTCAGAGATTTCTTGAGGATAAACTTGCCAGTGTATACAGGGCCGAAGGTTGAGAAGGACCCGCAAAACTTCATTGACGAAATGTATAAGGTCTTGAAAGCTATGCATGCCAATGAGATTGAGGAAGTAGAGCTTGCTTCTTACTAGTTGAAGGATGTTGCAAATATTTGGTATAGCCAATGGGAAGATAGTAGAGGTGAGGTTTCTGAGCCTGCAGAGTAGGAAGAGTTTGAAGCTGCTTTCCTTGATCATTTCTTTTCTCAAGGGTTGAGGGAGGCGAAGGTTGATGAGTTCATGAACTCGAAACAAGGATGGATGAACGTCAAAGAGTACAATCTTAAGTGCATCAAGCTGTCCAGATATTCTCTGTAGATGATCCAAGACATGAGGGCAAGAATGAGGAAGTTTGTATCTGGCTTGGGCATGCATGTGCAGAAAGATTGCAAAGCGGCTTTATTGATCCCTGACATGGACATTTCCAGGACTATGTACGACAGATAGAGGAGAATAAGAAAAGAGCTAGAGAAGAGTAAATGAACAGGAGGGCAAAATCAGTTGGGCATGAGCCTAGCCAGCAGAGACAGAATAAGGGTGACAAGTCTTATTTTCAGAAAAGATCGTCTCAGCATGCACCCTCCGTAGCGAGTGCACAGGTCCAACCAAATAAGTATGATCAGAAGTCTTACGGTTAGCAGAATTACAGGGCCCAAGGTGCTCAATCTCAAGCTAGTGTGACTCAAGGCGTGAAGGGAAAGCCACCTTGTGACAAGTCTGGTAAGCTTCACCTGGATGAGTGTCGTGTGGGTAAGAATGTCTGCTATTCATATGGACAGACTGTTCACTCCCAGTTTGAGTGCCCAAAGAGGAGACGAGGTGAAGGGAGAAGCAGAGCATAGTCCTCCGCAGCAACCCCAACTGACAATCATTAGAGGGGTGCTACTACAGGTACAGGAGGCGGGACAAACTGTCTTTATGCTATGGGTAATCGACAGAATCAGGAGGCTGCACCAGATGTTGTTAGGGGTATGTTTTGAGTCCTTATTCTTGATTGTTATGCACTGCTTGACCCGAGTGCCACTTTATTTTTTGTGACTCCTTATGTGGCTTTTAAGTTAGAGATTCTCCCAGAGTGTTTGCTTGAACCTTTTGCTGTTTCCACCCCTACTGGGAGTCTATCTTAGCTGAGAGGGTTTACAGTGACTGTATAGTATCCATTTATCATAAAGATGCCTTGGTTGATTTGGTAGAGTTGGAGATGGTTGATTTTGATGTGATACTTGGCATGGATTGGCTTCACACCTGTCATGCCTCTG
This sequence comes from Solanum medicagineum, assembly GCA_026153255.1. Lineage (NCBI taxonomy): Eukaryota > Viridiplantae > Streptophyta > Magnoliopsida > Solanales > Solanaceae > Solanum > Solanum medicagineum. The sequence goes on along the minus strand of JAPFFP010000094.1, from coordinate 4,018,191 downwards.
TTGACTGTAGAACCCAGATTGTTAAGTTTCAATTTCCTAATGAACCCGTCTAAGAGTGGAAAGGGAGTTCTGTTGCACCTAAAGGCAAGTTTATCTCCTATCTTAGAGCCAGAAAGTTGATCTCCAAGGGTTGTATTTATCACCTCATGCGAGTTAAGTCTAATGATGTTGAGTCTCCTACTCTTGAGTTAGTCACGATTGTGAATGATTTCCCTGAAGTATTCCCTATGGATCTGCCTGGAGTCCCTCCTGATAGGGAGATTAACTTTGGGATTGATGTTCTCCCCGAGACCCAACCCATTTCAATTCTACCTTACAGAATGGCCCCTGCTGAGTTGAAAGAATTGAAAGACTTGTTAGAGAAAGGTTTCATAAGGCCTAGTGTATCTCCTTGGGGTGCTCTTATCTTATTCGTGCGTAAGAAAGATGGATCTCTCAGAATGTGCATAGACTACCCGCAACTGAATAAGGTCACAATAAAGAATAAGTATCCTCTCCCCAGGATAGATGATCTATTTGACCAACTTCAGGGTGCTAGTTGCTTCTCTAAGATAGACCTCAGATCGAGTTACTATCAGTTGAAGGTAACGGAAAGTGATAATTCAAAAACAACCTTTAGGACACGGTTTGACCATTTTGAGTTCTTGGTCATGTCCTTTGGGTTGACTAATGCACCTGCAGCTTTCATGGATTTGATGAACAGAGTATTCAAATCGTATCTTGACATGTTCGTGACTGTATTTATTAGTGACATCCTGGTGTATCCTAAGGATGAAAAGGAGCATGCTAATCATCTTAGAGTGGTTTTGCAAACTCAAGGACCATGAATTATATGTAAAATTCTCGAAGTGTGAGTTTTGGCTCAAGTCTGTTGTCTTCCTAGGCGATGTTGTTTCGGGGGATGGTATTCGGGTGGATACCCAGAAGATTGAAGCTGTTAAGAACTGGCCTAAACCAACCTCTCTGATGGAAATAAAGAAGTTTCTTGGGCTTGGCAGGCTATTATCGTAGATTTGTTGAGGGCTTCTCTTCTTTGTCTGCACCATTGACCAAGCTAACTCAGAAGAAGTCCATGTTTTAGTGGTCGGACGAATGTTAGAAAAGTTTCCAAGAATTGAAGACTAGACTAACTACAACACCAGTTTTGACTTTGTCTGATGGGACAGGATACTTTGTGATATATTATGATGCATCCAGAGTAGGACTAGGTTGTGTACTAATGCAGAGAGGGAAGGTGGTAGCCTATACTTCCAGATAACTTAAGATCCATGAGAAGAACTATCTGACTCATGATCTTGAGTTAGCAACAGTGGTATTCGCACTTAAAATTTGGCGTCACTATTTGTATGGAGTGTATGTGGATGTGTTCACTGACTACAAGAGTTTGCAATACGTATTCAGTCAGAAAGAGCTCAACCTGCGGCAAAGGTGATGGCTGGAGTTGCTCAAGGATTATGACATGAGCATTCTCTACCACCCAGGTAAAGCTAATATTGTTGTTGATGCTCTTAGCAGGTTGTCTATGGGCAGCACTACCCATGTAGAGGAAGGGAAAAAAGAATTGGCTAAGGAAGTTCATAGATTGGCTCAATTGGGAGTGCAACTTGAAGAGAACAATGAAGGTGAGGTCAATGTTCAGAATGGGTCTGCATCATCTTTAGTGTCACAAGTGAAGGAAAAGCAAGACCAAGACCTGCCCTATTACAATTAAAAGAACCGGTTCACAAGCAAAAGGTGATGGTTTTCTCCAAATGGGGAGATGGGGTGTTGAGATACCAGGGTAGATTGTGTGTGCCTTATGTTGATGGCATCCAAGAAAGAAAGAATTGGCTAAGGAAGTTCATAGATTGGCTCAATTGGGAGTGCAACTTGAAGAGAACAATGAAGGTGAGGTCAATGTTCAGAATGGGTCTGCATCATCTTTAGTGTCACAAGTGAAGGAAAAGCAAGACCAAGACCTGCCCTATTACAATTAAAAGAACCGGTTCACAAGCAAAAGGTGATGGTTTTCTCCAAATGGGGAGATGGGGTGTTGAGATACCAGGGTAGATTGTGTGTGCCTTATGTTGATGGCATCCAAGAAAGAATCTTGGCCGAAGCTTATAGCTCCAGATATTCCATCCATCTTGGCTCCACCAATATGTACCACGACTTGAGGGAAGTCTATTGGTGGAATGGAATGAAGAAAGACATTACTGAATTCGTCTCTAAGTGCTTAAATTTTCAACAGGTCAAGATTGAACATTAGAGTCCGTGTGGATTGGCCGCAATTTCAAAATTCCTGAGTGGAAATGGGAGATGATCAACATGGATTTTATTACCGATTTACCAAGGTCCTAAAAGCAGCATGACTCGATATGGGTGATTGTGGATAGAATGACTAAATCAACCTATTTCTTGGAAATCAAAACCACTAATACGACTAATGAATATGCCCTGTTATACATTCGTGAGATTGTGAGGTTGCATGGGGTTCCCTTGTCTATCATCACGTATAGAACAACTCAATTCACATCCCAATTTTGCAGATCTTTTCAAAAGGGATTAGGTACGAAAGTAAATCTGAGAATAGCCTTCCACCCTCAAACAGATAGACAGGCGGAGCACACCATTCAGACTTTGGAGGATATGTTGAGAGCGTGTGTCATTGACTTCAAGGGGAATTAGGATGATCACCTGCCATTGATTGAATTCGCGTACAACAACAGTTACCATGCCAGTATCCAAATGGCCCCATATGAAACTTTGTATGAGAGGAGATGTAGATAACCGATTGGCTGGTTTGAGGTTGGTGAAGCTGAATTGATTGGATCAGTCTATGAAGAAGGTGAAAGTCATCAGAGAAATGTTGAAGACAGCGCAAAGTCGTCAAAAGTCTTATACTGACGTGAGGAGAAGGAACTTGGAGTTCAAGGTGGATGATTGGGTGTACTTGAAGGTGTCACCCATGAAGGTTGTCATGAGGTTCGATAAAAAAGGGAAGTTGAGTCCACTCTACATCGGACCCTACCAGATTATGAGGAGGATTGGAAGGTCACTTATGAGTTAGACTTGCCTTCTGATCTAGACGGGATATATCTGGTATTCCACGTCTCGATGCTGAAGAAGTATTTGGGAGATCCGGCCTTAGCAATCCCCATTGAGAGTACCAGAGTTTGTCCTATGAAGAAATCCCCATCCAAATTTTTCACAATCAAGTCCACAAGCTGAGGAATAAAGGGATAGCCTCCGTTAAAGTTCTATGGAGGAACCAATTTGTGGAGGAAGCTACATGGGAAGCTGAGGAAGCTACGAAGATCAAATACCCGCACCTATTCATGCCAAATGACGATGATGTTGAAGGTAATGTCCCTATCCTTAACGTAATTGAAATTTCTATTCTCGAGTTGATGTGTTGATTCTATTCTTGAGTCTAAGATAGAGATGTAGAATGTGATGGATAGTTGAGAGTTCGAGAGTAAGGAGTGAGATGAGTTTGAGTCTACTCGTGCTTTTATTCTACCTTTACTCATCATTCGAGGACGAATGATCCCAAGGGGGAGATGATGTAACACCCCGTAAAATTATCGAAATTCCCCTAGAACGTAATCGTACACATAACGCGTCTTCCTAAGTTCTGATGGAAAATCTGAGACCGAATTTGCAATCAGTGCGAAAAATTGAGTGAAAAAATGGTCTCGACCCAATTTTAGCGCAACCAAGTCAAAAAATAATTTTCGCTAATTAATTTGAAAATAATGCCAGTCCGCGCCCCTAGTGTAACGCGGACAGGGCGCGGAGTGACACTTATGTTTTTTTAAAAAAAATTGACGGAAAGTTTAAAATTCGTTCAGAGGAGATTTTGGGAAAAATACACTGGTCCGTGCCCCTGACTCGCCGCGGACCAGTGCAAATTTTGTGAAAATTTTCTTTTAAGTTCGGGGAGAACCTTTTCGTCATTCCCCATCCTATTATAAGTCTCAAAATATATTTTAAAGTCTTTTTTCGTACGAAGGGTTTCAAAAATCCATTATTTTCCTAAGTCTAAGAGCATATTCTTGAGAGAAGAAGAAGGAAGGGTTTGAAGGTTCAGAGATTGAGAGTCAATTGTTAAAGAAGATTAGTACAATCATCATCCCAACTATGTAAAGGATAACCAGAACATAGGATTATTCTCCCATGTGCCCCCATGATTGAATTAGGTTGATAGTTGATAGGTGATGGGTCTTGTTTTACAATTCTTGAATATTATCTTGAAAACTACTATTATTCTATATATATTTTCGTGAATTGATGATCATCATAATTTGAAT
>JAPFFP010000094.1:3972762-4013799 GCA_026153255.1 Solanum medicagineum | reverse complement strand
CAGTTCTACTAAGATGTATAGGGATTTGAGGGATGTGTTTTGGTGGGGAGGCATGAAGAAAGACATAGCCAAATTTGTATTCGGTTGTCATAGTTGCCAACAAGTCAAAGCCGAACACCAAAGATCGAGTGGCCTAACCCAAGACATAGAGATCCCCACTTGGAAGGGGGAGGAAAGTAACATGGATTTGGTGGTTGGATTGCCTCAGACTAGAAAGGGTTTTGATTCTATTTGTGTTGTAGTTGAAAGGATGACAAAGTCGGCTTATTTCTTATCCATTAAAACTACTTATTATGAGGCCGAAGACTATGCTAAATTATACATTCATGAGTTGGTGAGGTTTCATGGGGTGCCCTTGTCTATCATATCTTATTGTGGTGCTCAAATCACTTCACACTTTTGGGGGTCCTTCCAAAGAGGTCTTGGAACCAAGGTAAAGCTTATTACGGCCTTCCACCCTCAAACGGATGGCCAAGCCGAAAGAACTATCCAAACTCTTGAGGATATGCTTAGGGCTTGTACTTTAGAGTTTAAGGTTAGTTGGGATGATCACCTTCCACTGATTGAGTTTGCTAATAATAATAGCTATCATTCTAGCATTGGCATGGCTTCTTTTGAAGTCCTCTATAGTAGACATTATAGATCACCAGTTGGGTGGTTTGAAGTGGGAGAAATGGCTTTGTTGGGTATGGCTCTGGTTATGGATGCTATGGAGAAGGTAAGGTTGATTAGAGAAAGGTTAAAAACAGCCCAAAGTTGTCAAAAGTCCTATGCCAATGTGAGAAGGAGGGAGCTTGAATATAAAGTTGGTGATTGGGTTTATCTGAAGGTGTCACCAATGAAGGGTGTGGTCCATTTTGGTAAGAAGGGTAAATTAAGTCAGAGATTGTGGGTCCTTATAGGGTGATGAGGAGGGTTGGTAAGGTGGCCTATGAGTTGGAGTTTCCTAGTGAAATGGAATTGGTTCATCCGGTCTTCCAAGTGTCTATGTTGAGAAAGTGTGTGGGTGACCCTAATGCTATCGCACCTCTTGATGCTGTGGGGGTACTTAAGGAAAACTTGGCATATGAAGAGGTTCCAGTAGAGATCTTCTATAGACAAGTAAAGAGGTTGAGGAACAAGGATGTTACTTCCATTAAGGTCCTTTGGAGGAAACAACAAGTCGAAAGTGCTACATGGGAGGCCGAAACGGACATGCAAAAACGATATCCTTATCTCTTCCACCCTACTCAAGCCTAAGGTACTAATTCCAAGTCTTTTATGCGATTTCATCTCTCATGTTTCAGCCCCTAAGTCATTTGCATGCACTCATGTTTATATTGACAAAATTCATGATAATTTATTTTATACTTATGTTGAGATTTTGAAAATGGTGTTTTAAGGGTGTTGATGTGTTCTTGTTGCGGCTAATTTCTTCATGATTACTCTTATCATGTAAGTTTCTTAGATATTCCGGGACAAATGTTCCCAAGGGGGAAATATTGAAACGACCCTAAAAAGTGCTCGAAAATGTGCCTCGAAAGTGCCTGGAATCGTAATTTGCATATATCTCAAAGTCCATGCGTAATATCGAAAATCCAACTTTATATTTGTAATCAAGGGGAAAAATTCAGTGGAAAATAGGTCTAACCCTGATTTTAGAGCAAACAAATCATAGTTTTATTTTCCCAAAATTTTGATTTCCAGAATCGATCCATGATGGTACCGCGACGAGCAGCCGTGGCAGACCTATGTAAAAAGTTCCTCCGCGATAGGTATGCGTCGTGGACCTATGTATTTTGTTTCCAATGATTTTTATCTTGGTCCAAGGCTTTTGTGTCTTGGGCCTAAGTCTTCCCATGCGTAAAAATACCTATACTTAGCCATATTTCACCTTAATATCATACAAGACATTCCTCAATACTCTCCCAAACACTTAGACAAATATTTCACCCCAAATTCAAGTCCAAAACTCAATTCGGATCTTAAGGTTTTCATTCAAGCTTCAAGTCTCCATTTTCAATCTTCTTCAAGGATTCACCAAAGTCAAGGTATGTGGGTTTCAACCATTGGGTCCTTTCACCCATGGTGCCCAAGCTTCCTTTTTACAAAATTTTTATGTTTCTATATTGATTTTACTTATGGATCTTCTATTATGAATTTGACTATAAACTATGTTGGGGTTTTGTAAAAGTGACTATTTTAGCATATTTTGAGCTACGAATCTTGGATCTATCTTGAGAATTGATGAAAGGTTTTGATGTAAATTGTATGATGATGTTACCAAGTATTGGTGGGATGATTTACTTCAAGATTTCTTTCATTATGTCACTCTTTAATTGCATGGTTTTACACTAGCATTACACACCCACCAAGTGTTTGATAAAATGTCTGGGTTAGAGTTCTTGACCATTAATGTTCTACTGCATGACTTATGACTTGTATGACTTTATGATGATGAAAGGATGATATAAATGCGTTGATTCATGAAAAGTATCTATAATGTTGGAAGTTGATCAATTGCCTCGTTCGGGAGGTAGTAGGCCCGAACTACCATGTTGGAGGGTATGTACATCAATTGCCTCACTCGGGAAGTAGTAGGCACGTGCAACCATGTTGAAGGTTTTGTACCTCAATTGCCTCGCTCGGGAGCTAGTAGGCCCGTGCAATCATGTTGGGGGATTAGTACCTCAATTGCCTCGCTCGGGAAGTAGTAGGCCCATGCAACCATGTTAGGAGGTTTATACCTCAATTGCCTCGCTCGGGAGGTAGTAGGCTCGTGCAACCATGTTGAGGGGTTTGTACCGCAATCGCCTCGCCAAGAAGGTGGTAGGCCTTGGTTACTAATAATCGTCTTTTCCTACACATGTAATATGTTCTATACACAAAAATGATTACTTCAAGTATCATTCATGCATATCATATTGTTATATGATCATCTATTGCTTAAATATGCATTTTAACTATGTTGTCTATCTCTGTTGCATTGCATCCTATATACTTAGTACATTCAAACATACTAACGCATACTCTATGCCTATATGATGTCACCATGTAGGAATCGGAGCCTAACTTGATCGTCCTCCTCCTCCACATGGCTAGTAAGATTTCTCTATAAAGCAAGTGGTGAGTCCTCAACATCGAGGACAATGTCTTGATCTTATGCTATGTATATAGACTTTCTTTCCTTTTATTGTATGTTTGACTATAAGGGTGAGCCTGGATGCTTATCTTGGCCCCTGCTAAGTTCCATGTTTTAGAGGAGTTAGTTGGACAAGATATGCATCGATGCTATGAGCCTTGAATCTCTTGACTCTATGATGTTTTATGCTATGAAAGATGCCCCTTAGCCCGGTTATCCCTATTTACTATCTTTCATTGTTTATTTATTGCTTCCTCGACCAAGGATGTGTAATGATATGTTAAGAGGCTTGCTTAGGGTCCCTTCAGGTCTCCCTATGCGTCATGTCACGTCTAGGCCCTAGGCTTGGATCGTAAAAGAAACGCCCAAAAAATGCCTCAAAAATGTGCTTCAGAAATGCCCATAATTGTAATTTCCAAGTATCTCAAAATGTGTGCGTGATATCGAAAATCTGACTTCATATTCGTGATCAAGGGGTAAAATTGAGTGGGAGATGGGTATAACCCTGATTTTAGAGGTATCGTAGTGAAAAATAAATTTTGCAAAATTTCCTTAGCCAATGTTTATCCACGCCCTGCACGCCTTGCACCACGAGCGCGAAGCAATACATTTTGGGCCTGCTATATCAGTCCGCATCGTGGACCAGACGCAGACCAGTGTTAGGTTTTCCTCAGTTTCTCCCAAGGGCCTTGAGGTCATAGCCCCATACCCACCCATGCGTAAAAACCCCTATACTTAGCCATTTTTTTAACTTTATATCACTCAAGACACTCTCAAAACCCTTGACAACACTTAACCAAATATTTCATCCAATTTCAAGTGTCCCAAGCTTAATTTTGGATCTCAAGAACTTCATTCAATCTTCAAGCTCTCTTCAAGTCTACATCAAGGAAATCCCCAAATTTGAGGTATGCGGGTTTCAACCATTGGGTACTTTCACCCATGGTGCCCAACCTTCCTTTCTATAAAAATTGCATGTTTCCAAATTGTATTACTCATGGGTATTACTTATAATGAATTGTGATTAAAAATTATGTTGGGGGTTTTATGAAATGTGATTGGAAACACATATCTACCTATTTCAAGCTTATACTATGAGATGGTTTGTCTATCGTGACTATGCATGTTTTGGGCTATGAAATTATGATCTATTATGAGATTTGATGATGGATTTTAAGGTATCTTACATGAGGGTTTCACTATGTATTGTTGGGTTGATTTATATTATGTTTTCTCACATTATTTCACTCTTGAATTGCATGATTTTGAACTAGCATTGCACACCAGCCAAGTGATTGATAAAATGTCTTGATAAGGATTCTTAAGTTATTGATCATCTAATTCATGGTTTATAAGTGAAGGGACTTTATGATGATTGAGGGATTGTATGTATGTATCGAATTTATGAAAAGTATCTATAGTGTTGCAAGTTGACCACACCTTGTTGGGGGGATGACATGCCCGTACTACTATGTCGAGGGGTATGTACCTTGACCACCTTGTCGGGGGATAACATGCCCGTACTACCATATCTAAGGGCATATACCTTAACCATCTCATCGGGGGGTGACATGCCCATACTACCACGTCGAGGAGTATGTATCTTGACCACCTCGTCGGGGGTGACATGCCTGTACTACCATGTTGAGGGGTAGGTACCTCCATCACCTTCCAAGAGGGTGACATGCCTTGGATTCCAAGTAATAGCTTGCTTGGTCTATGATTATGGTCTCCTACTGCACATGTATTATGTTCTATACAAGTCATATGATTTACAAGCATGTTTTGCTTAAAGTATTGATCATGCATGCCATATTGATACTATACCTATCCATTGTTTATGATTATGTATTTTGACTATATTGGCTTATGTCTTGTTGCATTGCATCCTACTTACTTAGTACATTCAAACGTACTAATGCATACTCTATGTCTACATGTTGTTACCATGTAGGAACCGAAGCACCTCTCGATCATCCTCCATGTGGCTAGTTTTGGCATATTGAAGAAAGGCTTTGGTGAGTCCTCAAGTTTGGGGACACTAGTTATGCTACTCTTGCTTTTGTTATCTCTTTATGTTGAACATTTGATACTATGAGGGTGAGCTCGGAAAGTGACTTGCCCTCGCCCAATTTATGCTAGAGGTGTTATTGGAACAGTTGATGTAATTATGCTATGATTTTGACTCTTGAATGTTTATAGTTATCGAAGACTTCCCTTAGTCCGTATCCCTTCTTTATGTCTCTTGTTGATGATGTTTTGCTTCCGTGAACAAGGATGTGTGATTGATATGCAAAGAGTCTTGTTTGGGGTTCCTTCGGGTTCCCCATTTGCCGTGTCACATCTAGGCCCTAGGCTTGGATCATGACAAAATTGGTATCAAAGCACTAGGTTGTTAATGGTCCTCGAAATCCAACACACTACATTGATTAGAGTCTTGTTCATGGTTATGAAGTGCACCACAACTATGAGTAAGAGGTTATGAGGCATTTTAGGAAATATTTTTCTTCTTCATAATCTATGTCGTGCTTTAGGAGTAAGGTAAGGCTTCTCCCTCTAAAGAATGTTCTTTGCTATTCTAGATCATTCTGATTCCAAGAGAAAGAAGAGCCTGTACTCCCGAAGAGCAACTGACCCCTCCCGCTCCTCAAGCTACTCAAGATGGTGGAGTGGCCTACGAAGAGTTTCAGGATGCTATTATCATGTTGGCCCATGCCATGACTAATTAAATCAACCAAGGGGACCAAGCCCCTCATGCTGCTACTCTGGCCTCAAGGGTGAGGGATTTTACTAGAATGAACCCACCGGAGTTCCATGTGTCTAAGGAGGATGAGGATCCACAAGAATTCATTGATGAGGTGTATAAGGTGTTTCCCATTATAGGGGTTAATTAAGAGGAAAACGAATAGTTGGCGGCCTACCAACTCAAAGGGGTGGCTCAAATATGGTTCACTTAATGAAGATGGAGAAGGGAAATGGTGATGCTATCCCTTGGGAAGAATTCAAAGAGGCATTTCTCAACTGGAGCTTTCTCATTGAGCTTAAGAAGGCAAAAATGATGGAATTTATGAATCTAAAGCAAGGTTCTATGAGTGTGAGGGAGTATGCCCTCAAGTTCAACCAACTCTCCAAGTATGCCCCACAATTGGTTGCCGAGCCGAGGTCTAGGATGAACAAATTTGTGTCGGGTGTATCCGACTTGGTTAATGAGGAGTGTCATACTGCCATGTTTGTAAGTGATATAGATTTGTCCTGTCTCATGACTTATGCCAAACAATTAGAGGGGGAAAATCTTAGAAAGAGAAGAAGTAGTGAGGCCAAGAGGGCCCATTTTGAAGGTGGATTCCAAAATCCCAAGGGTGGCCGGTTTCCTCAAGGCCATAAGTTCCAAGGCCAAGGGTCTTCCAATGCTCCTAATAGGAGGTTTGCTAATGATAATCAAAGGTTCCAAGGTGGTGCTGGTATGGTGCCTAGCCCTATGTGCCAAAGGTATGGTAGGAACCATAATGGCCCATGCTTGAGAAACTCTAATGCTTGCTTTGGTTGTGGTGAAGTGGGTCATAAGGTGATTGATTGTCATCATGCACAAAACAAAGGTAGAGATAGTCGTCCACAAGGCCAAGGTGCAAATGTGGGTCCAAAGGGAAGAGAAGGCCAACAAGGGGGTTCCCCAAGGAAAATAAATCTATGCTTTTCAAATGATACAAGGGGTAGATGACTTGCCCGATGTCATCACCGGTATGCTAAATGTTTTTTATTTTGATGTGTATGCTTTGATAGACCCGGGTGTCACTCTTTCTTTTATTACTCCTTTTGTTTCCAAAAAAACTTCATGTTATCCCTGAATTATTGTGCTAACCCTATGAAGTGTCTACCCTCATTAGTGAGTCTATTGTTGCTAAAAGAGTCTATAGAAATTATCCCGCATTAATATTGCATAAAATCTTGCATTGTGATTTTGTTGAGTTACATATGGTGGATTTTGATGTCATTCTTGGGATGGATTGGTTGCATGCATATTATGCTTCTATTGATTGTAGAGCCCGTAGGGTCGAATTCCAATTCACTAATGAGCCCATCCGTGAGTGGGAAAGTTCTGATGTGGTGGTCAAGGGTAAGTTTATTTCCTGCATTAAGGCCCAAAGGTTGATTTCTAAGGGTTGTCTCTATCATCTTGTGAGGGTTAGGGATGTTGAGTCCAAAGTTCTTCCTATAAAGTCGGTTCCGGTGGTTAATGAGTTTCTTGATGTCTTTCCCGATGAGCTTCTCGGTGTTCCTCCCAAAAGGGAAATAGACTTTAGTATAAACCTTCTTCCCAATACTCGACCCATTTCTATTCCCCCTTACCATATGGCCCCGACAGAGTTGAATGAGTTGAATGAGTAATTGATGGATTTGTTGGAAAAAGGGTTTTAAAAGGCCTAGTAAGTCCCTTTGGGGTGCACCGGTGTTATTTGTGAGGAAGAAGAAGGATGACTCTCTTAGAATGTTCGTTGATTACCAACAACTTAATAGAGTAACCATTAAGAATAAGTACCCTTTACCAAGGATTGATAACCTTTTTGATCAACTTTAAGGGGCTAGTCACTTATTTAAGATTGATTTTTGGTCCCGGTATCACCAAGTGAAAGTGAAGGAGTGTGACAGTCCCAAGACGGCCTTCTGGACTTGGTATGGGCACTTTGAGTTTGTGGCTATGTCCTTTGGGTTGACTAATGCACTGGCTAATGGATCTTATGAATAAGGTCTTTAAACCCTACGTTGACTTGTTTGTGGTGGTTTTTATTGATGATATCTTGATTTATTCCCAAAGTGAGGAGGAGCACGTGAATCACTTGAGGGTGGTGTTGCAAATCTTGAGGGAGGAGAGGTTATATGCAAAATATGAGAAATGTGAGTTTTGGTTGAAAGAGGTTGCATTCCTGGAACATTTGGTGTCGGGTGATGGTATTAAAGTGGATCCTAAGAAGAAGGAGGTGATTAGAAATTAGTCTAGACCTTTGACTCCATCGGATATTAGAAGTTTCTTAGGTTTGGTAGGTTATTACTGGAGGTTTGTAAATGGGTTATCTTCTATTAATTCTCTTATGACTAGGTTGACCCAAAAGAAGGCGAAATTTGTGTGGACTGATGAGTGTGAAAAGAGTTTCCAAACTTTGAAAAATAAGCTTGTCTTCGCTCCTATTTTGACTCTACTAGAAGGGTGGAAGGGTTTGTTGTATATTTCGATCCCTCAAGAATTAGTTTGGGTGTGTTTTGATGCAAAGTGGTAAGGTGATATCATATGCCTCTAGACAACTTAAGGTGCATGAGAAGAATTATCCCACTCATAATCTTGAATTGGTGGTCGTCGTATTTGCTTTGAAAATTTGGCGTCATTACTTGTATAGAGTCCATGTTGATATGTTTACTAATCATAAGAGTCTCCAATATGTGTTCACCAAAAAAGATCTTAGCTTGAGACAAAGAAGGTGGTTAGAGCTCCTTAAAGATGATGATATGAGTGTGAATTATCACCGCGGCAAAGCTAATGTTGTGGTCGATGCTCTAAGTAGGGTGTCTATGGGTAGCCTAGCTCATATTTATGATGGTGGCAAAGAGGTGGCTAGAGAGGTCCACCGGTTGTCTAGATTGGGGATTAGGTTGGAAGAAGTTAATAATTGTGGTGTAGTGGTTGTTGATGGTTATGAGTCTTCTTTGGTTGAGGAGGTAAAGGCAAAACAAGATCTTGATCCTGCCTTGTTAGAGTTGAAGGCCTTGGTGAGAGATGGTAAAGTGGAGGTTTTCTCCCAAGGGGGAGATGGTGCCATTAGGTACCAAGATAGATTGTATGTGCCTAGCGTTGATGACTTGAGGAAGAAGATTTTAGATGAGACTCATAATTCTTCCTATTCTATTCACCTAGGTTCTACAAAGATGTATAGAGACTTGAGAGAAGTGTTTTGGTGGGGTGGTATGAAGAGAGACATTGCCAAGTTCATATCCGGATGTCACAATTGCCAACAAGTGAAAGCCGAACATCAAAGGCCCAGTAGCCTAGCCCATGATATAGAGATTACTACTTAGAAGTGGGAACAAATTAACATGGATTTTGTGATTGGGTTGCCCAAGACTAGAAAACATTTTGACTCTATTTGGGTTGTGGTGGATCAAATGACAAAGTCGAAAACTACCGGTCAAAACTACTTATGGTGCCGAAGATTATGCCAAATTCTACATTCATGAGTTGGTCAGATTGCATGGAGTGCCTTTGCCTATTATTTTGGATCATGGTGCTCAATTCACTTATCACTTTTGGAGGTCCTTCCAAAGGGGTCTTGGTACCAAGGTTATGCTTAGCACGGCCTTCCACCCTCAAACGGGTGGCCAAGCCAAGAGAACTATCCAAACTCTTGAGGATATGCTTAGAGCTTGTGTTTTGGAGTTTAAGGGTAGTTGGTATGAACATCTTCCACTCATTGAATTTGCTTACAACAATAGCTACCACTCAAGCATTGGTATGACTCCTTTTGAAGCCCTTTATGGTAGCCGTTGTAGATCCCCGGTTGGGTGGTTTAAAGTGGGGGAAATGGCTTTGCTAGGTCCGAATTTGGTCTTGGAGGCCTTGGAGAAGGTGAGGTTGATAAGGGAGATACTGAAAACAACCCAAAGTAGACAAAAGTCATATTCCAATGTGAGAAGGAGAGATCTTGAATTTAAGGTTGATGATTGGGTCTATTTGAAGGTCTCACCCATGAAGGGTGTGGTTCGATTTGGCAAGAAGGGTAAATTAAGCCCAAGGTTTGTGGGTTCCTATAGGGTGTTGAGGAGGATTGGTAAGGTGGCCTATGAGTTGGAGCTGCCCATTGATATGAATATGGTTCATCCAACTTCCATGTGTCCATGTTGAGAAAGTCTGTGGGTCACCCTAATGCTATAGTGCCTTTAGATATTTGTGGGTGTGGGTAGAAGATAATTTGACTTATGAGGAGGTTCTGGTAGAAATTTTGGATAGACAAGTGGAAGAGGTTGAGAAATAAGGATGTAGCTTCCATCAAGATTCTTTGGAGGAACCAACAAGTTAAAAGTGTCACATGGGAAGCTGCGGCGGACATGCTAAATCGATATCCATATCTCTTCCACTCTACTCAAGACTAAGGTACTAAGTCCCCTGTATGATTCAAGTCTTAAGTTTCAGCCCTTATGTCATTTTGCATGCATTCATGTTTATGATGATTTTTGACATTCATGTTGAGATTTTTAAAATGATATTTACATGTATTTGTTGCATTCATGTCGGGATAAAATATTCATGATTACTTCTCTTATGTATATTTCTTTAACATTCGAGGACAAATGTTCCCAAGGGGGAGATATTGAAACACCCCAAAGAACGCCCTAAAAACGTGCTTCAAAAATACCCATAATCATAATTTTCCATATATCTCAAAATCCGTGCGTGATATCGAAAATTTGACTTCAGATTCGTGATCAAGGGAAAAAATTGAGTGGGAAATGGGTATAACCCCGATTTTAAAGGAACCGTAGCAAAAAATAAATTTCACAAAATTTCCTTATCCAGTGTCTGTCCGCGCCTTGCATGGGATGCGCGCCATGTGCATGGAGTAGTACATTTTGGGCCTGTGCGATGGGTCCGCGTCGCGGACTAGACGCGGAGCAGTGTTAGGTTTTCCTCAATTTTTCATTTTGGCTCAAGGGCCTTGGGGTCATAGCCCCATGCCCACCTATGCGTAAAACACCTATACTTAGCCATTTTTCAACTCAATATCATTCAAGACACTCTCAAAACCTTCTATAACACTTAACCAAATATTTTATCCAAATTCAAGTGTCCCAAGCTTAATTCTAAATCTCAAGAACTTCATTCAAGCTTCAAGTTCTCTTCAAGAGGAAATCCCCAAATTTGAGGTATGTGGGTTTCAACCATTGGGTCCTTTCACCCATGGTGCCCAACCTTCTTTTTTATGAAAATTGCATGTTTCCAAGTTGTATTACTCATGGGTATTATTTATTATGAATTGTGATAACAAATTATGTTGGGGGTTTTATAAAATGTTGACTGAAAACACATGTCTACCTATTTCAAGCTTATACTATGAGGTGGTTTGCCTATTGTGACTATGCATGTTTTGGGCTATGAAACTATGATCTATTATGAGATTTGATGATGGATCTAAAAGTATCTTACATGAGGGTTTCACTATATGTTGGTGGGTTGATTTACATTAAGTTTTCTCACATTTTTTCACTCTTGAATTGCATGATTTTGAACTAGCATTACACACCCACCAAGTGTTTGATAAAATATCTTGACAAGGATTCTTAAGTTATTGATGATCTAATGCATGGTTTATAAGTCAAGGGACTTTATGATGATTGAGGGATTGTATTTATGTATTGGATTCACGAAAAGTATCTAGTGTTGTTAGTTGACCACACCTTGTTGGGGGGTGACATGCCCAATCACCTTGTTATGGGGGTGACATGCCTTGACCATCTCGTCGGGGGGTGATATGCCCGTACAACTGCGTCGAGGGGTGTGTACCTTGACCACCTTGTCGGGGGGGTGACATGCCCGTACTACCACGTCTAGGGATATGTACCTTGACCTCCTCGTCGGGGGGTGACATGCTCGTACTACCACGTTGAGGGGTAGGTACCTCAATCACCTTCCAAGGGGGTGACATGCCTTGGATTCCAAGTAAGAGCTTGCTTGGTCTATGATTATAGTCTCCTACTACACATGTATTATGTTCTATGCAAGTCATATGATATACAAACATGTTTTACTTAAAGCATTGATCATGCATGTCATATTGATACTATACCTATCCATTGCTTATGATTATGCATTTTGACTATATTGGTTTATGTCTTGTTGCATTGCATTCTACATAGTTAGTACATTCAAACGTACTAATGCATACTCTATCTCTACATGTTGTTACCATGTAGGAACCGGAGCACCTCTCGATCATCCTCCACGCGGCTAGTTTTGGCATCTTGAAGATAGGCTTTGGTGAGTCCTCAAGTTCAAGGACACTAATTGTGCTACTCTTGCTTTTGTTATCTCTTTATGTTGAACATTCGATACTATGAGGGTGAGCCCGAAAAGTGTCTTGGCCCCCGCCTAATCTATGCTAGAGATGTTGTTACAACAATTGATGTAATTATGCTATGATCTTGACTCTTGAGTGTCTATGATTATCCAAGACTTCCCTTAGTCCCGTTTCCCTTCTTTATGTCTCTTGTTGATGATGTTTTGCTTCCGCGACCAAGGATGTGTCATTGATATGCTAAGAGGCATGTTTGACGTTCTTCGAGTTTCCCATTCACCGTGTCACGTCTTAACCCTATGCTTGGGTCGTGATAGTCACAACACCACCACAGTAATGAATACAAGTACAACTATTTGTGCAGTTGCTTAAGAGTTACTTAAGTTGCAACAAAAGTCTCAACTATTAAGGTCCAGTGGATTTTCCATTCATCACCGTCACAACACCGCCACAATAATGAATACAAGTACAACTAACTAAGCAGTTGCTTAAATAGTTGCTTAACAATTGCTTAAGAGTTGCTTAAGTTGCTTTAGTTCAGTCGATTTTCATTCATCAATGTCACAACACCACCACAAAAATGAATACAATATTATTAGGCTAAAAAAGAGAACAATCTATGAAATATTTGAAGAAAGAAACAAAACAAAAACGACAAACACATGCATATTCTTCTTTTTTTTTACATGATGAAAACTCAAAACTCAATCCCTAACTATGGAGAAATATTTTCTCTTCTACCTTTATAATGACGACAATAAGAGTTGGAGACGAAGACGAGAAAAGTACAGGACGAACGAAGGAGGAGATGACGAAGATGAGATGATGAAGGCCTTGAACTAATCCAAACGAAGAAGAAGATTAAAGAAGAAGAAGAAGTCTGGTTCTAGTTGGTCTTTTCCTCTTTGAAATAATGAAAAAATAATTTTTTTAAATTTTTTTTGGAAAAAAAAGAGGAGACGAATGACTTTTGATATAAAAGTATAGTCATGAAAAGATTAAAACTTTTAAAAGTTACAAATCAACCTCTATTTAACTTAAACTATTAACTAATAAAATATTTGACTTGTCTTTGGTCAAATCACCTTTTTTTTTTTTTTTTTTTTTTAAATTGGAAACATTTTTGTCGAACCCTCCCTCAAATTTCTCATCATACTTGGCTTAATAAGTCCAACTTTTCCCTTAATATCGGTATTCGTGGACCCTTCGTACCTGAGACCAGTTAATAGAGAGGTAATCGTATCAGCCATCCCTCCATCTCATTGATTTTGCGTTTTATTTGGAAATAGTCGTTGGTTTTGAGTCCCATTGGTTGTATGGGAATTGCAGGAGGAATCATTTGGAAGTGTGGATTATTCAGACAATACACCGTATAATAGTAATGATAATGGAACAAGTGGTAAGAAGCTATTAGAATTGCAGAATCAAGTGGGTATTTGAAAATTTACCTTTTAATTAATCCTTAGTTGCTTCAAAATCAGAAAAAGAATGATCTGCTGAGCGAGATAAAGCAACTACAAGAAAAAATTGACGGTGATCCTACTGGACAAAAGATATTATCTCTTCTCGAAAAGTCCAAGGTGGGTACTGAGGTTCTCTCTTTCAGTGAAAAATTGTACTGTTTCTTGTATATGCTTTGTTTTTGATGGCTTTACTGAGCTTTCTTTTTTGAAATGGTTTTTGCTACTAACAGGGTAGAGACCTATCATTTTAAAACTAAAATTCGATCAATCAGTTAAATTATTAATAATGAGGTGATCTTGTTGATTCTTGATAATGTGAATGTAATTGGACTAAAGATAAGAAAATAACAAGACAATTAGCCAAATTTAGATAATTGATAAAAGAAGAGATGAAGAGATTCTTATTGTATTTTCTGGCCGGTGGATGGTGATCAGTGATAAGGATACTGTTAATTGAAACATGGGATGTGTATTCAGCTGAATTCAAATGGTTACAATAGTGGGGAAGAGTGGGAGAATTATAAGGTAAGCCGGTGGTAATTGCTTCAGTGATTCATGCTCGTTTAGGCCGATACATGGCTAATGTTGTTGCCATTGCATGAGATGGAATCCTAGATATCTCAGAATTTTGTCGGCTTTGAGTTATCTCCCATCCGGGCACTCTGAACCTCCCTGAATGGATTCTTCCAGGTTCCTGCTGTCCGGTGTAAACAAGGTGGGTCTGGAGATGATTCTCAGATGTTCAAACAAGTCTTTGGTCTGACTGGTGTTCACTGATTCAACGGTTGACTGTAATCCTATCGGTATATGTTTGCGAGTACAATCATATTGTTGCATACTGGTCCTTGTGGATGAGTAACTTTACACTGTTAAAATTGTTTCTATATTTTTGGATTCTTGAGATGAAATATTTAACCTGATATCTGCTGCCTTTTGCAATCTTGTATTTGAGTATCATTTATTGTAACCAATATCTCAACCTTGGCCATTTTTTAAATATTAAAAAATTAAAAAGATTCAATATAATGGAAGCAATTTCTTTTTTAATCTCATTTGAAAAGATCATCTTGTCTTGTGTGGTTCTGTCATGATTAAATGCACATGACTAACTTTTGCTTTGGATTCATTTAGGCCCTTGACAGGCAAGAATCTGAACTCCAATCCAGGTGCATCTTAGAACATGCTAAATTGCAAACTAAGGTTGATGAGTTTGAGGAGCTACTGCAAAGAGGCAAAGAGGGGAAGTTCTCTGAAAATTTGAACCATACTTTTCGGGACTCCATGGAGAAGCTTGTTTCTGCAAAGAGGGTAAGAAAACGGTTTACTTTTTTGCTAACGGTAACAAAGAACAAATAAATTGAGTTATGCCCCTTTCACATGGTGGGCACACCATGGCATGACCCACCTTAAGCAGGCCAACTTCTAAATTTACATGAGCCTCCTAACAGAGCGAAGACTGATGAGGGTGGGCCTTATAGACTTCTAGGCTGGTAAACTTCTAAAGATGAGGTGCACATAATACCTTAGGCGAAAACTGTATCGAAATGGGAGAGAAAAGTTAAAGAGCTTTGTAAGGCATAATTCAAGTTCACATGGTATGCACGCTTTCAGGGCTTGATGTTGCATTGCATGAAAGATAAATCCACTCAAACAATACATACCAGGGACTTGGTTTGTGATAATTTTAATTCCCTTTTTGCTATGTCAACTTACCAGTAACTCACTTCCATCACCCAAACCGACATCTACATCAATATTCAACAACAATGTTTGAATTGGAATAGGAACAGTATGTTGTTTCCTAGTTGGACTTGGATTAGATTGTAGTATCTATAAATAGGGTCTTTATGTAGTAATGTAAATACATAATTTAATAATATTTTTCTCCTATATTTCTCACATTGTATCAGAGGATTGGTGAGAAACTTACAAGGAAGAAAATCAGTCAGTTTCTGGTAACCCTCAGGCTGGTGTGCATCGTTTTTTTGTTTTGTGAGTGTTGTGCAAAACCAACACCACCACGAGGTGCGGAATACTAAGGCAAGCAAACTCTAGTAAGCTCCTCTGAGTTTCACTAATTCGCGCACCCTCACACGCCACCAGCAGTCCCAGATCTGCGTCCCCACGCGCCTCACGCGCCGGCGCATGTGGCTGTTTCTGGCAAGTTTTTTTTCAATTCTTTTTCCAACAGAGTCGACTCTCCATTCTGAGGTTACCCATGCAATTTTGTCTCCCAGATCCGATTGCTGGAATTAGGATTCCTGCAATTTCAAGCAATTTTCGACGACTGTTCAGTGTTTCCAGGGCAGTCTCCTCCAGTCTGGTTTGGAAAGTTCAGCACAATAATTCAGGAGTTCGGCATGACTCGTAGTGAAGTGATCACTCTGTATTTTATCGGCATGATGCAGCAAATTTATGTATTTATTTGGTTGTTTATGTTGATGATATTGTTATCACGGGCAGTGATAAAGATGGTATCACTAGTTTGAAGCAACATCTCTTTAAGCATTTTCAAACAAAAGACCTTGGCAAATTAAAGTATTTTCTAGATATTGAGGTTGCTCAGTTTGGATCAGGTATTGTTATTTCTCAATGCAAGTACGCCTTAGACATTTTTTAGGAGATAGGGATGATGGGATATAGACCCATTGACACTCCTATGGATTCGAATGTTAAACTGCTTCCAGGACAGGGGGAGCCACTCAGTAATCCTGAAAGGTATAGACGACTGGTGGAAAAGTTAAATTATCTCACAGTGACTAGACCTGGCATTTCGTTCCCTGTGAGTGTTGTAAGTCAGTTTATAACTTTCCTTTGTGATAGTCTTTGAGATGCACTCGTTCGTATTCTGCGATATATAAAGTCAGCGCCCAAAAAAGGACTACTCTTCGAAGATCGAAGCCATGACCATATCACGGGATATACTGATGCTGATTGGGCAGGATCACCCTCTAATAGACGGTCTACATCTGGTTATTATGTGTTAGTAGGAGGTGATTTGGTTGTTGTGGAAGAGCAAAAAACAAAGTGTGGTTGCTCGGTTGAGTGCAGAGGCAGAATATCGAGTAATGACTGCAACAACTTGTGAGCTTATTGGGGTCAAACAGTTATTGAGGGAGCTAAAATTTGGTGAGTTGATCAGATAGAACTTGTGTGTGATAATCAAGCAGCCCTTCATATTGCATCAAATCCAGTGTTTCATGAAAGGACCAAGCACATTGAGATTGATTGTCACTTTGTCTGAGAAAAAAATACTCTTAAGAGATATTGTTACAAAGTTTGTGAAGTCAAGTGATCAGCTTGCAGATAACTTCACCAAGTCCCTCACTGGTCCTCGTATTAATGATATCTGTAACAAGCTAGGTGCTTATGATTTGTATGCACCAGCTTGAGGGGGAGTGTTAGCATTGGAATAGTAATAGTATTTTGTTTCCTAGTTGGAGTTGGATTAGATGGTAATATCTATAAATAGGGTCTTTATGTAGTATTTAAATACATAATTCAATAATATTTTTCTTCTACATTTCCCACAAACAACAACAACATACCCAGTGAAATCGCACAAGTGGGGTTCTGGGGAGGGTAAAATTTATGCAGACCTAACCACTACCTCATAGAGATAGACTGTTTCCAAAAGACCCTCATCTCAAAAAAATATCACCAAAAGCAAGAAAGTACTAGATATGAAACAAAACGACTAGGATGGAAAGCAAATGACAACTTATAAAGACAATAAAAGTAACAAAGTAATGACGGATAATAACAACACACTATATTAAGACACAACTACCTCTACTAACCTACTATATCATAAGGCGATACATCATCATACCCCTACTAGCCGTCTAACCTTCTACCTCAATATGTGACTTCCACTCCTTTCTATCTAAGGTCCTGTCCTCGGTGATACGAAGCTGCGGCATATCCTGTCAAATCACTTCCACCCAATATGTTTTCGGTCTACCTCTACCCCTCTGCGTAACCCCTATCCAACCTCTCACACCTCCTAACAGAGCATCAACACTTATTCTCTACACATGCCCAAATTACCGTAGTCTCACTTCTCTCATTTTGTTTGTCACAGAGGCCACCCTTAAGTTCTCCTGAATGATCTCATTCCTAATCTTATCCACCCCCCCTCTCCCCCCCCTCGGTATGTCCACACATCTCAACATACTCATCTCTGCAACATACATTTTCTAAACATAAAAGATTGGCTATAGTAATGATGGTCTAACAATCATTCTGTAGAACTTACCTTTAAGTTTGGGTGGTATCTTCTTATCACACAATACTCCCGAGGGAAGCCTCCATTTCGTCCATGCTGCCCTAATGCGATGTGACACATCATCATTGATATTGCCACTACTTCGGATGATGGACCCAAGATATTTAAAATTTTCGCTCTTGGGAATAGATTGAGTGGAAAGCCTCACTTCGATGTCTGCTTCATCCCTCGCAACATTGAATTTATTCTCCAAGTATTCTGTTTTGGTCCTGCTTAGTTTGGACTCTTACGATTCCAAAGTATGTCTCTAAACCTCCAATCTATCGTTAACTTTAGCCCGAGTCTCATCAATCATGGAACTTCTATGAATAGATCATGTCAGCTCATCCATTACTAAGGCAAAAAGAAAAGGGCTCAACACAAATCCTTGATGAAGTTCCATCTCTACGGGAAAATACTTTGAGTCCCTCCCATCGTTCATACTCGAGTTTTGGCTCCATCATACATGTCCTTTTATTGCCCTAATATACACCATCAGAACACCTTTCACCTTTAGAAACCTCCATAGGACATCCCTCGGAACTTTGCATATGCCTTCTCAAGATCAATGAACACCATATGAAGGTCCCTCTTTCTTTCCCTATATTTCTCCACTAATCTCAGAACAAGATGAATTGTTTTAGTAGTCGACCGCCCCAGCATGAATCCGAACTGGTTCTCTGAAATAGAGACTCCTTTTCTCACCATCTTCTCCACCAATCTCTCTCAAACGTTCATAGTATGGCTAACAACTTGATTACCCTATAATTGTTACTGCTGTGAATATCACCTTTTTTTTGTACAATGGAACCAGTGTACTCCTTCATTTATTGGGTATCTTAGCAGTATTCATAATAGCATTAAACAATCTAGTCAACCACTCCATACCGTCCTTAACCATGCTTTTCCAAAAATTCACCAGAATCTTATCGGGTCCGATCGCTCTCCCTCTGTTCATCCTGCTAATAGCACGTCTAACCTCCTCAGCTCTGAAACGCCTGCAAAAACCAAACTCGATGACTATCGGGGTGCGTCAAATCACTCAGCTCAATATCTATGTCCCTTTTTTTATTTAAGAGTTTATGAAAGTACGCTTGCCATCTTAGCTTAATGGAAGTCTCATGCACGAACACCTCACCCTCCTCATCCTTGATGCACTGCACTCGGTCCAAGTCGCTCTCTCTCTCTCTCTCTCTCTCTCTCTCTCTCTCTCTCTCTCTCTCTCTCTCTCTTTCTCGAGCCTATACAATCTCTTGTCCTCGCCTTTTTCACCTAGCTCAACATATAAGTGTTCAAATGTTGCTGTTTTAGCACTTGTCATCGCTGTCTTCACTTCTGTCTTCGCTGTCTTATAGATATCCTCAAGTCTTCATTTTTCATCCTTATGCTAACATTCCAACCACTTTGTATAGGCAATCTTCTTAGCTTTCGCTTTGTCTTGAACTTCTGCATTCCACCACCGATCACCTTGACGTCTACCAAAGGTGCTTCTCAAAACCCCTAGTACCTCGGTAGCTACTTTTCTAATGCAACCAACAGTAGTGTCCCTCATGGTTTATTGTACTAAATATCCAACAAGATGCATATGATAGGCTATGTGTTCCTTGCCATCATTGTTCAACAATAAATGATCAATGAAGACAAAACAGGATAATAGAAATCGTCTTGTGAAAACTCAAAAAGCAAATAAAGCCATTCAAAATGGGAATGCTTTTGCTCTGTTCATATTTTTGTGTAAATTTTGCATTTTCAAGTGTAGTTACCACACTAACTAAGGAGCTTTATAGGTCAACATCTCGATGGACTTTTTGCTCCACTAATAAGTTTGCATTCTGCAATGATCTTTAACAGTATACCACCCAAATTTTTACTGTCTGTTGAAGCCAAGTGTAATGCAGAGTTTTTTTCTAGATAGGAAAATATATACTTTGTTGCTGCTTTGAGATATTTCTTTCGTCTGGTACATAGAGAAAGCTTTGTATTCCTTTTCTCCTTGGCTAAAGGACGTCCCCAGGTGTGGTCTTTAACATGGATCTTGGTTTCATGTTTTGTACTTCTTGCATTCCTCACGATAAACTCCATATTGATGCATTTCCTTCATTTCAACCCTTAAGAGAACAATGTCGAGTGGGCAGCTCTGCACATTAATTGCTTTTTTATGTTTCAAGTTTTAATCATCCAGGGAAAGTTGACAGCAACTTGTACTATTTGTTAGATTGCCAATGGACCATGATCAGTTCTACATTAAGATGTTTAGCTAACAACCGTCAGGATTTGCTAATTCAAGTGTGATAGCATCCTTGATATTCAATCAGTTCTTGTAGCTTCGCCTGTCAACTTACATGGCATGCATGTTCTACTTAAATTTATACCATCTTTGTTTTTGGATAAGATAACATTGAGATTTACAGCATCTTTCTACTCAAAACACAGCACCATTGTACTTAAGTAGTTAAGTTCACCACTATCAGATAAACTGCACCTTGATGATATATGGCATATTAGAATTATAGTTCTTTTTCTTTTATAGGAACTTGCAGCTAATTTAAGGTCAACTCTGTCAGTTAAACGGCAGCTCAATGATGTGCCATCACAAGCTGAACTCATTCAGTATGTTCCTCTATTAGTGCTTTTCCATTTTGTGCATTATACTCCTCATTCCTGCTGAATGTGGAAATCCCTCTTTAAAATGTTCGGTATACAAAGAGCATGGGTGTTGAATCGGTGTAGAATTGTTTTATTGAATTGAAAACCAAGTGAATTCTATCTCTCTGAAACGTTTATCTGGAGCAAATTCTAACTAATTATTATGTGGAAGTCTTTTTTTTGTTTTATTTTGTTTTGATAACCGTGGTGACTGGGCCAACTTTCCCACCAACATAGGTATTGGGTAGCTTTTTCTGCCAAGGTTTTGATAAGTTTTTTCTTTTTTTTTTTTTTTGGTTAAAGGGGAACAAACCTATGCCAAAGGGTCCTCACCCCTTTGGACGGTCAGGGGTTGAGCCGCACACCCCCAAGCCTTATTATAGATAGCAAAAACAAAAAGATACAAAGGAGGGGGACATAGACCTTACCTCCATCTTATGGTGGGTCCCAAGTCGACCATCCGTCTAAGGGCGGCCAATTTGTACCCAATTCTAAGAAAAGAAAGCTCAAAGACATTCCTATAGAGAGGACTCCTCTCCATACATCATATCATCATATATTACTAAAAGTGGGAACAAAAAAAGAACAAAATCTCCAAAGAATCATGGAGGTTCTTTAATCCTTCTTAGTTTTTTCTCCTAAAAGAGATCATGTCCATCTTATCAGTATGATAGATTGAAAGAAATCACATAGTGGTTTTGCCTCTACTGAGATTTGAACCTGATATGCAATGGTTGTTGACCCACTTCATTGAGTATGAGGCCACTCACCTTTGGTATAAGGTTATGTGGGAGTCTACCCTTACCTAAAGGTACTTGAACTCTTCAAGCTTTCATTGTTTATCAATACAACCTCGTTTCATCCTAGCCTAAATCTTGTAAGCCCTTACATTTGTGAAGAGGCGTTTTCTTCTAGAATTAATAGGGTAGCATTTAGTTGAGATGATTGAATCTTTTAGTTATTGTTAGAATCCTAGGAATGTTTTATAGCATATGAGTAACTATAGTGGGTAGCTTGATTTACTCCTATTTTAATTAGGCAGTGATTTGTATTGATTAGATATCGACTTTCTATCCTTTTTAGGACATGTATACTTAGCTGTTTAAACCCCAATAGCTTGTGGGAATAATAAATCTGAGTTCTCTCCCAAACTCTTGTCTTCTCACATGGTATCAGAGCTTTCGTTAGTGAGAAAACAAGAATAATAAGAACAAAATTGCTGAGAAGTTTTTCTTCCCAGCAAAATCTCCACTGTTCCATGATTCTGACACTATCCAGGGGTATTGTGCATATACCAGTACCACCATTACGATCGGAATCTTCGTAGCGTGGTGTTTTCCAGCCACTGTTTTGGTAGATTTTTTTCCCTGTAACTTTTCCTGATGAGACAGCAAGCTGTTTTCTAGTTTTCCAGATCTGTTCTTCAGGCTTTTTCTAGAATTTGCTGTATTTTTGGACACTAATAGATCTGCTTTTTCATTTCTCTCGGATCCGATATGTTTAGTACCAAATCTGTGGGTTCCAACAAGTGAAACCATGGCATCACCACAGAAACTTTGACAGGTAGTGCAAACTATTTATCTTGGTCCTCCTCTGTTCAGTTATGGTGCAAGGGACAAGGAGTTCAGGATTACTTGGTTACATAGACTAAGGATATTACTAAAAAAGATAGGGGCAAATGAGAGAAAATTGATGCTCAATTGTGCAGGCTGTTATGGAAATCTATTGATTCAAAGTTGATGCAATTGTTTCGGCCATTCCAAACTTGTTTCTTAGTTTGGGAAAAGACTCGTGGGCTATACACAAATGATATATCCTGCTGTTATAATGTGATCTCTCAGTTGACTAACCTTAAAAAGCAGGATTCAGATATGTCGACTTATCTTGGACAGATTCAGACAGTTATGGTAGAATTTAATGAGTTAATGCCCGCACTCCCAAGTTTTGAAAAGCAATTGGAGCGGCGTCAGATGTTGTTTCTAGTTGTTACACTTGTTTCTAGCTGTTACACTTGTTGGACTTCCATCTGATCTTGAATCAGTGTGAGATCAAAGTTTGGCTATTAGCTCTACTGTTCCTGTTGTGGATGACATGTTCGCTCGATTATTACAACTAGCTGCACCACGTATGTCGTCTAGTCATCTGGAACCACTTGCAGATTCTTCTGTTATTCCATCTCTTGGAAATCGACATGGAGGTCGGTATGGGAAACGATGACCAAGATGTGGCTATTGTAACAAATTGGGTCATACTTGTGATCTATGCTACTCTCTACATGGAAAATCTAAGAATGCTCAGGTTGGTCAAATTGAATCCACTGTAATCCAACTAATCAATTGTTCTCTGTCTGAGGTAGAATACAATGACTTTCTTTAGTATCAGACGAGTAAGAAGATATCTCATCTATAGCTTCCGTCACCCAAGTTGGTACTTCTATTAATCCTATTGCTTGTATCACATAGTCCACCACACTTGGCCCTTGGGTGATGGACTCAGGCATTTTTGACAACATTTCTTGTAACGAATCTTTATTGTCTTGTATTACTTACTCTCAGTCCCTTCCAACTGTTACATCAGCTAATGGTTCAAAGACCATGGTAGGCAGTGTCGGTCAAGCTAATCTCTTACCTTCCTTGACTCTAAATAATTTTCTTTTTGTCCCTGGTCGTCTCTTTAGCCTCTCTCAATAAGTCGTTCGACTGAAGCTTTAAATTGTTGTCTCATTTTGCAGTGACTTCTTTGTTATATAGGACTTTCGTATGGGAAGGATGATTGGTGAAGGGCATGAGGCCGATGGATCTTTTTATCTCAATTCTCACAGATCCACACTTTTTTGGGTGGAGTCTTGTCCAATCAAAAACTCACATGTTCAGAAGATGCAGGTCGCGGAGATGAGGATGTTGAGATGGATGTGTGGACGTACTAGGAGTGATAAGATTAGGAATGCGACCATTCGGGAGAAGTTAGAGGTGGCCCCTGTGGCCAACAAGATGAGGTAAGCGAGACTGCTATGGTTTGGACATGTTTTGAGAAGAAGTACCGATGCTCCTGTTCGGATGTGCGAGCGGTTGGATTTAGGAGCTGCACGGAGGAGTAGAGGTAGACCGAAGAAGTATTGGGAGAAGGTGATCAGACAAGATATGGCTACATTTGATCTCACCGAGGACATGACCTTGGATAGAAAGGAGTGGAGGTAGTGTATTAGAGTAGCAGGCTAATAGGCCAGTAGGGATAGGTTTGTTGGATTAGTCGGGTCTTTATATCCTGTGGTGTCATTGTCCGTCTTCTGTGTGTTAAGTTTATTGTATTTACTTTCTATCGTTACTTTCGTTATTAGTCATTCTTCCTTGTTTTTCTTTTCCTTTTCCTTTTCGTTTTTTACGTATCTAGTTTATTCTGCTTATGGGTTTTTGAGACGAGGGTTCCCTGGAATCAACCTCTCTACCTCTATGAGCTAGTGGTAAGGTCTGCGTACATTTTACCCTCCCCAGACCCCACCTGTGGGATTCCACTGGGTATGTTGTTGTTGTTGTTGTTGTTGTTGTCGCCACAGATCCATAGTGTTGTTCAGTCTCAGATTCTCTAGATTTAATTGATAGACGATTAGGGCACCCTAGTTTATTCAAACTTCAAAAGATGGTACCTAGCTTGTCCAAATTGTCTAAGTTAGATTGTGAGTCATGTTAACTGAGGAAGCACACAGGAGCTACTTTTCCACGTAGTCTTAATAATTGTGTAGTCTTTTTTCAATTTAGTTTATTATGATATTTGGGGTCCTAGTAGAGTCAGTTCTGCATTGGGTTTTAAGTATTTTATTAGTTTTATTGATGATTATTCAAGGTGCACTTGGATGTTCTTAATGAAAGATTGTTCTGAGTTTTTCTCCATATTTCAAATTTTTTGTGCTGACATAAAAAATCAGTTTGGTGTTTATGATTGTACTTTTTGTAGTTATAATGCACGTGAATATATATCATCTCAATTTAAACAATATGTCTTCCCATGAAATTCTTCATCAAACATCTTGTCCTTGCATTGAACAACAACATGGAATTAAAGAGAAAAAATAGGCATTCTTTGAGACTGCATGCGCTCTTGTGTTACAAGAAAATGTTCCATTGCGTTCTGGGCTGGGGGGGGGGGGGAGCAGTGCTCACCTCTTTTTATCTGATTAACCGTATGCCTTCCTTTGTTATTCAAAATCAAGTACTGCACGGTGTTTTGTTCCCCCAGTCAATTTTATTCTCTTCCACCACGCATCGTTGGGAGCATATGCTTCAGCCATATGCTCACTCCAAGAAAAGAAAAATTTCACTCTTTGTGCTTATAAATGTGTCTTTCTCGGCTATTCAAGGGTACAGAAGGGATATCGATTCCTTCCACTTGACCTCTAGTGATACCTTATGGCCGCTGATATTAGTTTTTTGGAAGGGTCGAACCTTCTTTACATCCTCTTCTGCTGAATAATCAGGTATACTTCCACATTATCTTCTTTCTCTATGCCTCCACCACTATCAACTTATCATCGTTGTCCGTGCCAGATGATTTCACTCCACCACTGGAATCCTTGCTTGCTGAGGATTGTCTACACAGAGTCCTTCTGTTGCCACTGGAAAAGGTAGTCACTCTACAACCTGCATCCTATCTATACTTGTTTGAGCTATCATTATTTGTCACCGGCCCATTCTGCCTTTGTATCATCATTATCATCTGCCTATTCCTAAGACTACAGTTGAAGCTCTTTCTCATCTAGCTAGTCAACAAGCTATGATTGAAGAGATGTCTGCGTTACACTCAAAAGGTACTTGGGAGCTTGTTCCTCTACCTCCAGATAAATCTACCGTTGATTGTCGTTGAGTGTATACAGTGATGGCCCGATGGAGAGATTGACCGCCTAAAAGCTTGACTAGTGGCCAAGGGCTATACAGAGGCTTTTGGTCTTGACTATAGTAATATTTCTCTCCTGTGCCGAAGATTGCTTCAATTCGTCTCTTTTTATCCATGGCTGTGGTTTGTCATTGGCCTCTCTACCAGTTGAATATTGAAAATGTTGTTCTTCATGGAGATCTTGAAGATAAGGTATAGATGGAGAAACCACCTGGTTTTGTTGCTCCAGGGGATTCTAGTAACATGGTGTGCAGACTACGATGAGCACTCTATGGCCTGAAATAGTTTCCTCGAGAATGGGTTGGGAAGTTTAGCATGGTGTGAAGTGAAACTGATAATTCTGTGTTCCATTGTCACTCTGCTCCTAGTTTGTGCATGCATTCGGTTGTGTATGTTGATGACATAGTTATCACAGGCAATGATGATGAGGGAATTATGAAATTACACCGTCACCATTTTCGACACTTTTCAGACTAAGGATCTTGGTTGATTAAGGTACTTCTTGGGCATTGAAGTTGCTCAATCCAAATCAGGAATTGCCATTTCACTAAGTATGCACTTGATATTCTTGAAAAAACTGGGATGACATATTGTGGGCCTATTGATTCTCCAATGGATTCAAATGTTAAGCTCCTGCCACGTCGGGGGGAGCCTCTTAGTGATCCAGGAAGATATAGAAGGCTTGTTGGAAAGTTGAATCGTCTCGTAGTGACTCGACCTGATATTACCTTCCCAATTTGTGTTGTAAGTCAGTTCTTGAATTCTCCTTTGGATAATCATTGGAATGCAGTTATTCGCATTCTTCGATACATAAAATCTGCTTAAAGAAAAGACTACTTATCGCCAAGTTCCTTGTCGGTGCTAAAACAAGTTACTTATGCAACAAGCTTGGTACATATAGTTTGTATGCACCCGCTTGAGGGGGAGTGTTAGAATCCTAGGAATATTTTATAGCATATGTGTAAATATAGTAAGTAGCTTGACTTACTCCTATTTTAATTAAGTCGTGATTTGTATTGATTAGATATTGGTTTCCTATCCTTCTTAGGACATGTACACTTAGCTATTTAAACACCAATAGCTTGTGGAAATAATAAAGCTGAGTTCTCTCTTAAACTCCTGTCTTCTCACAGTTGTGATATTGATTTAGCAAACCTTGGAATTGGCTTTCACCCGTTGATTATCTGGTTTCAGTTTGTTAATGAAACAATCACACAAGCTGTCTAACTACTTTATAGATTCTTAAAGTTTATTAAGTGAAAGAGTACCAGTATACAAAATTAGAGGATTTTTGTGTTATGACTTTTGTCCAAGTTTCAGAGTCTTACTATTGTAAAGTATCTTAATAGGAGGTCGGATTTGATTCTCCAGCATCCTGCCATGATGATTTGGAGATGAAAACTGCATAAGAGCATATTAGCTTGTAGGATTTAGATGTATTCTAATGGATTATAGGTTTGATGGCGTTCATAGTTTCTGGTTGTTTGGGTAGATACAATCCTTAGAAATCAACTTTTGGGCTTTAAGGCAAGAAATGAATTTACCCTTGACCACCACATCACAACTTTCCCACTCAAGGACGAGTTCATCAGGGAATTGGAATCTAATTCTATGGGTTCTACAATCAATAGAAGCATAATATGCAGGCAACCAACCATCCCAAGAATGACATCAAAATCCACCATATCTAACTCAACAAAATCACAAGGCAAGATTTTATGCAAAATGAACACGGGACAATTTTCATAGACTCTTTTAGCAACAATGGACTCACCAACGGGGGTTGACACTTCATAAGGTTCACACAACAATTCGAGACTAACATGAAGCTTTTTGGCAACAAAAGGAGTAATAAAAGAAAGAGTGGCACCCGGGTCTATCAATGCATACACATCAAAATCAAAAACATTTGACATACCGGTGACGACATCGGGCACCTCATCCACCCCTTGTCTCCCTTGAAGTGCATAGAATCTATATTGCCTTGGAGCACCCCCTTGTTGGCCTCCTCTTCCCCTTTGACCCGCATTTGCACCTTGGTCTTGTGGACGACCATCTCTATCTTTGTTTTGAGCACGAGGACAATCAATCACCTTATGACCCACTTCACCCCAACCATAGCAAGCATCAGAGCTTTTCAAACATTGGTCATTATGGTTCCTACCACATCTTTGGCACATAGGGTTAGGCACCCCACCACCACCACCATTGAATCTTGGATTGTCCTTAGCAAATCTCCTATTAGGAGCATTGGAAGACCCTTGGCCTTGGAACTTGTGGCCTTGAGGAAAACTGACAACCCTTGAAACCTTGGAATCCACCTTCAACACGAGCCCTCTTGGACTTACCACTTCTTCTCTTTCTAAGCTTTTCTCCCTCTAGTTGCTCGGCGTATGTCATGAGACGAGACAAATCCATATCACCCACTAACATGGCAGTACGACACTCATTAACCAAGTCGGTCACACCCGACACAAATTTGTTCATCCTTGATCTAGGCTCGGCAACCAATTGTGGAGCATACTTGGAGAGTTGGTTGAACTTGAGGGCATACTCCCTCACACTCATGGAATCTTGCTTAAGGTTCATAAAATCCATTTTAGCCTCCTTCAGCTCGATAGGAAAGAACCAGTTGAGGAATGCGGCTTTGAACTCCTCCCAAGGAATAGTATCATCATCTCTCCTCTCCAACTTCCATTGTGTAAACTAAATTTGAGCCACCCTTTTGAGTTGGTAGACCGCCAACTCCGCCTTTTCCTCCGAATTGACCCCCATGGTAGATACCACTTTATACACATCATCGACGAGCTCTTGGGGATCCTTATCCATCTTGGATCCATGGAACTCCGATGGGTTCATTCTAGTGAAATCTCTCACCCTAGAAGCCAGAGTGGGAGCATGAGGGGCTTGGACCCCTTGGTGAATTTGGTTGCTCATAGCACGAGCCAACATTGTAATAGCATCCCGAAACTCATCTTGGGCCACCCCTCCACCTTGAGGAGCTTGAGGAGCGGGAGGGGCCGGTTGCTCCTCGGGTGTACGGGCTCTTCTTAGTTTCCCCCTTGGAATCGGCATAATTTAGAAGAGCAAAGAGTATTCGTTAGGGGAAAAGCCTTATACTCACATCTAAAGCACGATATAGACCATGAAGAAGTGAAACATTTCCTAAAACGTCTCGTAGCCTCCCATTCATAGTTGTTGCACGCTTCACAACCATGAATAAGACTCTAATCGATGCGGTGTGTTGGATTCTGAGGAACATTAACAAACTAGTGCTCTGATACTAAGTTTGTCACGACCCAAGCCTGGGGCCTAGATGTGACACGGCGAATCAGAACCCAAAGGAACCCCCAAACAAGCCTCTTAGCATATTAATCACACATTCTTGGTAGCAGAAGCAAAATAAATACAACAAGAGATATAAATAAGGAAAACGGGACTAAGGGAAGTCTTGATAATTCATAGAACATTCAAGAGTCAAGCTCATACATAAGTACATCAAATGTTCCAACAACACCTCTAACATAGATTGGAGCGGGGGCCAAGACACTCTCCGGGCTCACCCTCATAATAACAAGTGTTCAACATGAATAAGTTTCAACATAGCAAGAGTAGTAAAGATAGTGTTCTCGGACTTGAGGACTCACCGAAACTTATCTTTCGAAGTACCAAAACTAGCCATGTGGAGGATGATCGAGAGGTGCTCCGGTCCCTACATGGTAACATCATGTAGGCATAGAGTATGCGTTAATACGTTTGAATGTACTAAGTATGTAGGATGCAATGCAATAAGACATAAGCCAACATAGTCAAAGTGCATAATCATAAGCAATGGATAAGTATAATAACAATATGGCATGCATAATCAATGCTTGAAATAAAACATGCTTGTAAATCATATAACTTGCAAAATATACATTATATGTGTTGGAAGAGACCATAATCAACATAGATCAAGCGAACTACTACTTGGAATACAAGGCATGTCACCCCCTTGTAAGGTGATTGGGTATCCACCCCTCAACAAGGTTGATTGGGCATGTCATCCCCCCCTCCCCCCCCCTCCAAACAAGGTAATCGAGGTATCCACTCCTCAACATGGTGATTGGGCATGTCACCCCCCAACAAGGTGATCGAGGTATCTACCCCTCAACATGGTGATTGGGCATGTCACCCCCCAACAAGGTGATCAAGGTATCCAACCCCTTAACTTGGTGATTGGGCATGTCACCCCCCAGCAAGCTGATTGAGGCATGTTACCCCCTCAACAAGGTGATTGGGCATGTCACCACCCCCAACAAGATGTGGTCTACTTGCAACACCATAGATACTTTTCGTGAATTCATGCAATCCCTTAATCATTATAAAGTCACTTGACTTATAAACCATGTAATAGATCATCAATAAATTGATAATCTTTGTCAAGACATTTTATCAAACACTTGGTGGGTTCATAATGCTAGTTCAAAATCATGCAATTCAAGAGTGAAATAATATGAGAAAATTCAATGTAAATCAACCCACCAACACATAGTAAAGCACTCATGTAGGATACCTTGATATCCATCATCAAATCTCACAATAGATCATAGTTTCATAGGTCAAGACATGCATAGTCTTAATAGACAAACCAATTCATAGTATAAGCTTGAAATAGATTGACATGTATACTCGATAAACATTTCATAAAATCCCAATATGATTTATAATCAAAATCCATAATAAGAGATATCCATAGATGATACAGCTTGAAAACTTGCAATTTTCATAAAAAGGAGGATTGGCTCCATGGGTGAAAGGACCGAGTGGATGAAACCCACATACCTCAAACTTGGGTTTTGTTGAGATGAGCTTGAAGAGAACTTGGAGCTTGAAGAGAATCCTTGAGTTCCAAAGTTAGGCTTGAGATCCTTGGAATTTGAATGAGATGTTTGGTTAAGTATTGGAGAGGGTTTTGCGAGGGTCTCGAGTGATATAGAGTTGAGAAATGGCTAAGTATGGTGTTTTCACGCATAAGTAGGCATGGGGCGATGCCCTTGGCCGACACAGGAAACTTGAGGAAAAAGTTGAACTGGTCTGCGACGCGGACCCATCGCGGAGGAAAATTAACACTGATCGTGGCCCCTGACGCGTCGCGGCCAGGGCGCGGACAGACGCTGGATAAGAAAAATTAGCGAAAATTATTTTTCGCTACGGGTCCTCTAACATCCAGGTTATACCCATTTCCCACTCAATTTTGCCCCCTGATCGAGAATATGAAGTTAGATTTTTGATATTAAGCACGAATTTTGAGATATATAATAATTATGATTATGAGCATTTTCGAAGCACATTTTGGGGCATTTCATGTATTTACACATATGCTATGGAATATTTCTATGATCAAACACTTTTAATACACACATTCTCATTCTCGTTCTGTCAAAAAGTGAGCTATTGAACCTTTATTTGTTACTGTTTGAGTTTGTCATGGCCCAATCTAAGCCTCGGCGTGACACGACGATTAAGAGTCCTGAAGAAACCCCTACCAAGCTTCTTAGCATATCAAACATACATAAGGTAAGTAAATAAATAATAGGAAGCAAAATGATAGATAATGACAACACATGATATAAAATACTACTACTCTTGCTACCCTACTACTCCACCTAACTCAAGTGGCTTATCCCCGAAGCATGAGGACTTACCAATCAAGTAAATCATCCATCTATCTAGCCACGGGAGTGTGTAGGGTGATCGTCAAACCCTACATTGTAAAACAATGTAGGCAAAGAAGTATGCGTTTGTACTTTGGATATACTAAGTATGTGAGCATGCAATGCAATATGTCTTGATAAAGTGAGGTGATTGTAAGAATCCTTCCTAAGATAAGAAGTCACCACATCTGCAAAACACAGGAGTGATGTTGAGTATATAAGTAAGCATATTTTCTCTACTAGTGAAGCGTTTTAAACCCGTGTGCGCCTAGGCCCAAAGCGGACAATATCAATAACAAGCTGGACCATTATAAATGGTATTAAAGCCATTTCTGTGTCAGCCTTGTCGACGAGTGCAATTGAATTTAGGCAAATCTCAGTAAGCAGGGCAAAGCTCAGTGCTGAGTCTAGGCAAATTCCATGAGGCGGGGCAAACCTCAACGAGGATATTGTGTCCATAGAAGGGGTGTATGTAACAACCCTTCCTAAGATAAGAAGTTTTATATCGGCAAAACGCAGGAGAGATGTTGGCTATATAAGTAAGCGGGCCATATCTACAAGTGATGCGTTTTAATGCCGTACGGGCCTAGTCCCAAAGCGGACAATATCACTAGCAAGCTAGGGCGTTACAATAATGCAATAGACTAAGCTAAAACTATGCAATCATTTGATATATCTTGTAAATCATGGAACATGCTCAATGCTAAACTCGTAAGTAAGAAACACAATGATATCATGTAGTGAAGTCTACAAACCATAATAAGAGAAGCATGAACCTTATGAAAGATATTAGTAGTTATAGCAAGAAACATCGTAATCATTGTAAGAGAACATTTTTACCTTAGAGAGAAATATCATTAACATAGTAAGTCTTACCTTGAACATTGTGAGAGCTACCATTAACCGACATAAACTATGTGAGTTATAACATGTAGTCCTGATGTTGCCCCTTAATGGGAGAAAGGGGGAGATACTTCCCAGGGTAGACTCCATCACGCCTAAGTTGAACCACTAAGCTGCATAAGTGATCAAGCCTTCACTAATAGGTGGCCTTTTCTAAGGATTCAAACCTCTACTAACGGGTGATCCTTTCCTTACGGTGCTATGTAGTTATGGGACAATGGAATTTCTACAAGCGAGTCTTATACCTCCTAACAGGAGCCTCCATCCCAAGGTCCGCTCGGTGCTAAGTAAGCTCTCAATGGGATAGTCATACATAGGTCATAAGGTCATGTCATACAAAGAGGAATTTCTACTAACCCATCCATTGTATAGAAATCATAATCATAGAATAGCTCCTTAATCTTGTCTTATGTAATGTGAATATGGGCCTTTCATTATTACATATTCATGCTTTGGTGAGAGAACTCACAATCATTTATACTTGACTTGAATTTCATCATAATAAATCATTTCATACTTATCATGGAACTTGCTTGAGAATCTTATCAATTCATGATCATAGTTTGTCGTGAAAATTAGGGTAAAAATATGGGTTCACATGTAATCAACATAAAATCATATAATTGGAACGAATTCATGCATAATTATGAATAACAAGACCAGTTGAAGGGATAATGGAAGAGATCCACATTGAATTTCATGAATCCAAGATGGAATTCGAGAGAAATTGCATGTAAAACTTTGAAATTATCTTTAACATCAATTTATGCCTAATTGCAATACAGTATTAATTGAATCATAATTGAAAGAATCCATTAAGAAATTCATGAATACATACTGAAAATTTAGCATAATACATGGGTCTAGGCAATAATCCATTGAAATCATTCAATTCAAACATGAATCATGCATAGTATTGAAGAATATCATTAATTGGAAGCATAATTAAGGGAACCCATAATCAATTTCATGAACTTTAAGATAGGTTGTAGCAGAATTTGCATAAAAATAATTGTTTTTTGCACCGGGTGTCCGAGTCTCTTAGAGCCCCGACTAATCCCGGGGGTGCACAGGCCTTCGGCAAGGAGTTTCCCGCAAGTGCACCACGGTTAATTCAGGTTTTACCCAATCCGATTGTCCTCAGAAATTGTTTGCACCCAGTGGGTTTCAATCTTGAGACCTTAAAAGGGAGCAAACCCCAAGGCTCAAGTCTATTACCATCAGGCCAACCCCCGAGGGTTCATAAAAATCATTGAATTGAAATTAATGACAATTCATGCATAATTAGATTGATAATCATAATATATAACGTAATTCAAGCAGTTGGAATAGAAATCATGAGATCCCATAAAAGTCATACTTTAAACTTGTCGAAAAAGTTGAGAATTTGTTGAGCACCACGGATGAAAGATGTCCATGAATGAATACCCACATATCTTGAAAATCAAAGCCCTAAATGCAAGTTTCTAGCCATGGAAGATTGATCTTGACCTTGAAATCCTAGCTTGACTTGATGGAGAAGACAACCCTTGAAGAGAGAATTCTTGAGAGAAATAATTTTGGATTTTGAGTTAATGAGAGGGAAACTAATTAGTTGAATGATATACTCCTTTAAAACACCATAAAACGACGTAGAATAGGGTTAAAAAGCTTTGGAAAGGCCCAAAGCAACCCTAGAAACATGTGCAAGAAATTGCTGAATAAGAAGAGCAGAAAATCTTCAAGGGAGGCTTCATGGTTCATGAAGACTTTTAAGACCCATAAAAGGGGCCCGTACAAATACACTGCCAAACAGTGGTTCACTAAAACGAGTGTCACGTTTTACTTTGAACTCGAAATGAGGCAACTTGGTGGTGTTGGAAAGAGGACTTCAAAGACCCTTAATTTGATAGGTTATGGTCCACCAAACTCCTTATATTCTAGGAAAGTATGGTCATTTGAAGCGACCTTTATATGGATTCATGCGAAAACATAGTCGATAGAAATCCCCTTTGAACTTAGGCTTGGTGTAAGAGATCCCTTATGGCCCTAAACCACATCTAATACACTTTAAATACCTAGAAGTTTATCCTAATACACGCGCGCGCACACACACACATTGGATCACCTAAGATTCAATCGGTTAGGAAGCTTTTAACTCTTAACTTTGTGTTAAGAGGGTTCTTGTGACCTTAATTCATCTTCAAATCTATTCGCACCCTAAAAAATTGAATTTAATACCCATGCTCAATTATGAATCATCCGGTACAACCTTATACACCGAAGGATGGCTCGATCTTAGCTTTAAACAATTTTCGGGGTGTTATAGATTTCCAGACTGATTGAACTAGTTGTATTTTACTATATGCTTTTCGCAATTCTCATCACTCGAGCTAACATTGGGGTCGTATTGTGCCCAATGTGCATTTCTCTAACGTGATATTAAAGTTAGACCCCTCTCTGATGTTGGGTTTCCCAACATTGGGCCACTCAGTTATGTTACTACAAGCTTCAAATGTTTAGTCTGGGCCATGAGGGAATCCGACATCTGTAAGTATGTGTTGCCTCCTTATAAGATGTTGTGAAATTTTCACTACTTGAGCTTTCTTTTACAGACAAGTTATACTGAAGCTCCATTTATCCAACAGTTAACTTAGATAACTTCATATAACCAAACATATTTTAATTATCTCATCACCTCTCTTGAACATTGAACATCAAATGTATTCACTCCCATAGACTTTTTCTTTATTCATGAATAACTCTCCTTTGTTACTGCTTCGTTATGCTTTAAAGAAGCATAATGCTTTAAAGAAGGATGAAAAGACACTATTTTATAGTCTATGACTCTTCATGGCTTCTTCACTACATTGATCCTAAGGTCCCAATATTTCTTGTATTAAATATTTATAAACTTGACAAGATCTCTGTGTTGGTGTGCCTGTTATTAGTCACGAATGTAGTTGGATTTATCTTAATGCCTTCTACTCATACTTCTGACAGAGCTTTTCTTCTGCAGGTATGAACTTCGTTTTTCAGAGCTTTATATTCATATCCAGGTACAAGCATAGTCTCTCGTAGTTAGTGACTTGAACCTTCATTTTGCGATGACTCACATTTCAGGTCCTTGTCAATCACTTTCTTCTGAAACTGGCAACTTTATATTTATATATAAGTAAAAAGAGTAGTACATGGGTTGAAGTACAACCATATTTACAGAATCCAATGATATTTATGTCTATAATGTATCTAGATCATCAATAATAGAGACAGGATAATAGACAAAATCTGATTACACCAAAAACAGTGAGTCAAGATACAATTCAACTTGATCTGATATATACTATTTTCTATGTTCTCAAAGCACCTAGCATTTCTTTCCCTCCATATAGTCCACCATATATTGGCCAATATGATTCTCCACCTGTTTCTACTTTTGGCCAGTATGCTTATCTCTTCCTAGCTTTGAAGTGTCCGTGTGATCTTTCCTTGCATGGACCAAGATATGCTTTTCAAAATTAGAAACAACCTCCATTGTTGTCTTGTAACTTAGGGGTTGTGTGATGGGGTGTATAAAAATAATGCTAAATAGAGTGTATTAGTAATGCCTGTAGTAATAATGCTTGTATTAGTTATACTTGCATTAATTATGCTGAGATGTTTCTAATGCTCTGTTTGGTGTGATGTATGAAAATTAGCATGTATTGTATAAAAATTATTTATTTATAAAGATACCCTCTATAAATATGTGGAAAAGATGTAAAAAAAAAGTTTTCAGAGGCAATTGAGTCTTTAAATCATGCTAATGAATACATTAAATCCCCTAGCATTACTAATACCTAGAAATTGATGGTATTAATAATATACACCTTAATACACAATAAAGTGTATAACT
The DNA here is from genome assembly GCA_026153255.1 of Solanum medicagineum. NCBI lineage: Eukaryota > Viridiplantae > Streptophyta > Magnoliopsida > Solanales > Solanaceae > Solanum > Solanum medicagineum. Next base: position 3,977,886 of record JAPFFP010000094.1, on the reverse strand, counting down.
AATGTTTGTATTAGTTCTCATAACATAAAAAAGTATACCAAACAAGGTACTGCTAAATACACCTAATTAATGCATGCATTATTTTTACTAATACACACTACCAAACAACATTTTACAGTGCAAAAGGAGGTGGTTTACATTTTCTTCCTTCTCACCACAAAATAAACATCTAGGATATAATGTTAGCCCCTCTTCAAGTTATCCTGTAAAACCACTGCCTCTTTGGATAAGAACCAGATTAAACAAACTACCTTATAAGGAATTTGACCCTCAAGATACTCTTCCATCGCCAGTTGATAGGCTGTTGGTTGGGAAAGTTTATTGTATGCTTTGCTAACCTTGAATGTGCCTTTCTCACAGACCTGCCACCATTGCTCATCTTCCCCCTCCTGTCCCACTGAACTGGCCAAATATGTTGAAAACTCTGCCACTCTTGGAATTTCTCAATCATTTGTCTGTTTTCTGAAGTTGATTTCCCACCCTTTTTGTGTCCACATTTCTGCTATGGTACTTGTTGTATTGCTATGTTGTGCAAGTCTAGAAAAAGGATTTCTAGGATGCCTGCCTCATGCCATTCCTCTTTCGAAAATCTCGTCTTTCTCATTGTTCACTTTGGTCTTGGTATTGCTCTTAAGTTCATTCCATAGAGTCATGATAGACCTTTATACGTCCATATAGTCGAGTAACTTCCTTTGTCATCCACCTATCCTCATATTTCGCTTCAATGACTTTCCCTACAATTGCTGCTTGTCATTTGCATATTTTCAGAGCCAATTCATTCTAAGGGCCTTGTTGTAGTTTTTCAAGTTCTTTGTTCCCATTTCCCCTTTTCTCTTTTCCACAATCATCTCCTTCCATTTAACTAGATTATACCATTTTCTTTCTTTATTTCCCTGCCATAGGACTTCCTAGATATACCATTTTCATTCTTTTATACCCTTCCATAGGAACTTCCTGCTGATTCTGTCCAATCAGTTGATAATCCTGCAGTGTTGGAACTTGTGACATCATGTAGGTTGGAATGGAATCTAGAACAGAGTTGATTTGTGTGACTACCTCCAAGAGACAAGTACTGTCCTTTCCATCCGGCCAATTCTTTTCACACTTTGCAATCACTGTATTCCAAAAGACTAGTGATTTGCATTTATCTCCGAAAGGCATTCCCCAAGTATGTGGCAGGAAGGGATTCCACCTGGCCACCAACATTATATTCAGAGCTTCCATGTTAACTACATCAGGTATATGATACCGAAAACTCTTTCTCCAAGTCATATGTAGCCCCAAAATCCCTTCAAACAGAACCAGGATCACCCTCAGATACTGGAGTTGATCTTCTTCACTCCCACAGAAGATGAGTGTGTCATCTGCATATTTGAGATGAGTCACTTCTGGGATTCCACGCTAACCACATCAAATCCTCTGATCCAACCATTTGTCGTAGCAGCCTTAGCCATGTTTAAACCCTCCATTGCTAGTAAGAATGGAAAGGGGAACCCTTTGGGGTGGCCCAGTGGTTTGGGTACGGGACTTCCATGTAGGAGGGTATCAAGTTCAAAACCCTTTGCCAGCAAAAACAAGGGAGGGTCGAGGTCGTTGTACCATGCTTACCTAGAGCAGTTTACCTCTCCTATGTGGCTTGCGAGCTATTGCATAGGAGCGGGGGTTTTACCCTGTGCACACCCAAAGGTTAGCGGCTGTGGGCTTCCCTTGTCAATAAAAAAGTAAGAATAGAAAGTGGGATCCCCTTGTCTTGGACCTTTTTGAGCTCTGAAGAATCCTGCAAGTGCCCCATGGACCAGAACTGAGAAGCTTACTGTTGAAATACCATGGACCAGAACTGAGAAGCTTACTGTTGAAATACAATATTTAATCCAATGTATCCACTTATACTTGGATCCCATCATCTCTTGTACTCCGGAAAGATAGCCCCAATTTACATGATCATAGCCCTTCTCTATGTTTAATATTCAAAGAATTGCCTGTTCTTCTTTTCTTTGTTTTTTTATTTTTTTTCTGATCGAGTCTTTATCCCATAGCTTCATTGGCAACTGGCAACTAAGACTGCATCCATGATTAGTCTACCCTTGATTGGGAGTCCACCAGCTTTTCCATTACCCCTTTCACCCTTTTTGTAAGCACCTTGGACAAAATTTTATAAATACTTCCAATTAGACTGATTAGTCTAAAATCTCTCAACTCACAGGCCCCTTTCTCTTTGCTGATCTAGGCTATGAAAGTTGCATGGAAGCTTCTTTCAAACATTTTTTATCATAGAAATTCTGAAAGCCTTCATGATATCCTCTTTTACAATCTTTCAACATTTTATAAAGAATCCCATGGTGTATCTATATGGCCCAGGTTCTTTATCCACAGCACAACTTTAAACATCTCAACACCTCTCTTCCTCAAATCTACATTGTAGGCTCTCTTTCTCCTCTATTGAGAAAAAGGCCTGTTTGCAAAATTGGCAGCAGGTCTCCCATGTGATGTCTCTGTGTATAGCTTCCGATAATAATCCACTATCTCTTCTTCAATTCCCTTGCATCCTGATTGAGCTCACCCTGAATATTCAATTGATGAATGTTATTGTACCTCTTGTAAGCATTTGCATCTCCCAGGAAGAATTTAGTGTTCCTGTCCCCTCTTTCAACCGAAGGGCCCTTGATCATTGTCTCCAAGACACTTTTTCTCTTTTGAGTAACTCTTCATATCAAAGAAGCAGTGTATTAGTATCTTGGTTAGCATGATTAAAGATTGTTATTGGCAACACATATTAAAAAGTGATTCTCATCTATACCCTTTAAGAACACACTTGGCATGGCTAACATGCACATCTTGCCTTTGGTTTTGGCCAAGTCTTGCTTTTTGCTTTGAACAAGTGTGGGGTTTTTGGTGATACTCTCCCCTTCTTCCACTCTTGTTCATCCTTCGAAGCTCTTTCATGATCCAATTGTTTTCACTCACTTGATAGGGAGTCAATGGTGCAAGCACATACTTCTAACCCTTCATCAGAAAGGAATTATTATTGGACTTGCTTTGATGTGCAACACAAATACCCTTTTCCTTTCTATTCTTTTTGGATAGCAACCACCTTTTGAATAATATTCTTCTTCTCCAAGCTATGAAGATGATGAAGAACACCAAGAACAATGATGAACTTCAAAATTTTGAACTCTTCAATATTAGCTCCAATTTCTTCGAAAATTGAGATTCACATTCTTTATGATGAGGAGAACAAAGTCCAATGCATTTGAACTTCCAATTTCACCTAGATCATCAAACATACTTGCTTGGTTCTTCAAGCTCTTCAACTCAACAATGGTGAGTACTTCATTTCAGCTCCAAACAAGGGGAAATCTCAAATCTAGACTCAAGCAACACTAGAGAACACAAATCTAGTATCAGAAAGATGGTCCAACTACAACTATTTCTTTTTCATTACTTCCATGGTCGTGCCTCGTGGCACGGCAACACCTAAAGCAAACACAAATCAAACACAATTTTTTTGGGGAATTTTAGATTTTGACTCTATTTTTTTAACTCAATTTTTAGATTTATGACCTAGCATTGAGATCTGTGAATGCAAATCTCTAGCCTAAGTTCTGGTACCAAATGATATGAATCAAATTGGACGATTAGAATTTTAATCGATGCATAAATTTGAAATAAGAAAATATATGCTGTGGAGGTTGTGTATTAGAGTAGAGGGGCTAATAGGTTAGTTGGGGTAGGTCTATAAATGACACTATGATCTAGTAGGTTAGTAGGAGTAGTGATGTTTTTACATCATGTGTTGTCATTATTAGTCCTATATTTGTTTACTCTTAGCGTATTTTTACATTGCCTTTATATCTTGTGTTGTCATTTTATCGTATTTGCATACTATCATGTGCCTTTCCTGATTAGTCGATCTTTATGTCCCCTTTCCTTTCCTTTCCTTTTACCATATCTAGTTTATTCTGCTTCTGAGTTTTTGAGACGAGGGTTCCCAGGAAACAGCCTCTCTACCTCTATGAGTTAGTGGTAAGGTTTGCGTACTTTCTATCTTCCCCAGACCCCGCTTGTGGGATTCCACTGAGTATGTTGTTGTTGTATGCTGAATTTATCAACGATCAATCAGGTTTATGGGCAACAAGGGACCATATACTCTCACCTTCTAATTGAACACGGCAAATAAATATAACCCAGCTCAATCAGGCAAAGAGAAACTAAACAAATCCCCAAATGAATGACTCTGAGATTAGTCAAGCAAAGATGTTAACAAGCAGTTAAGAGAATCCACCCCTAATCACTCAACCTAAGCATTAGGAATCCACCCAATAGCACTACTAGGAATCCACCTAATAGATTTGTTCACCTAAATTGGGAATCTACCCAAAGGCTAAGCCAAGCTATCAACTACTATATTCAACTCAATTCTCAATTCATGAAAAGCTAAGGAATGAAATGACTAAAGTAGGTATTTATAGTATTTTGCCGTTACATGCATAGCACAAAAGTGGCTTATTTAAGAAATAGCCAAAATTGCTATTAGGGGGGCTGGGTTCTGATTGGCGAGTTGTCGAATGCGATTGGCGATCTTATGGGCCTCGCCAAATAAAGCATTGAGGAAGGACTGGTCAGTGATGGAGGGATTATTCAGCAATCCGTCGGTTGCAGTCCGCGAGCTAAGGTCCATTGCCAAATTTACAAACATCCTTTCCTCTCCTCATCTTATTGGACCTCCCACACGTTGTATATAGGAGTGGCAAACGAGCGGGTTGGGTCGGATATGAGTCGATCAAAAATTAGTCAAACAAAAATGGATCAAATCTGAGTTAAGATTCATATTTTAAATGGGTAAAAATGAGTTACCCAATGGGTAAATATGAGTATCCATATTACTCAATAGATACCTATACTTATAGATACTCAAAGTGTTTGACTTTTTAAGAATACATATAGGGTGTGTTTGGTATGAAGGAAAATGTTTTCCGAGAAAATGAGTTCTGTAAAAATTCAAAAATTCCAAAATTTGAATTTTTTTAAAAAATTAATTTTTAATTTTATTTTTATTCGTTGGGGGGTGGGGGTGGGGGGGCGGGGGGCTTGGAATAAAAAATAAAAATTTTTAAAATTTGAATT